>JAZAVJ010000509.1:0-16111 GCA_037954315.1 Neonectria punicea | reverse complement strand
AAGCATTAAACCCCCTCTCCTTAAACCGTTTAATAGAGAATCGAAGGATATTATACCCTTCCTTACTAGGATAAAGGCATACTTTTAATTCTTCTTAATAAAACTCGCTATAGGAGAAGTATAGGCCCTATTTACTAGTGAATATCTTAAAGGAAACGCTATAATATGGTTTGAACTAATTATATACGATTTCCTTAAGAATAAAGAAGACATACGTAACTAAGATATTATAAATATCTTCTTAGAGTAGGATAATTTCGAAATAGCACTTAAAAATAACTTTAGAATAGTTAATAAGGAATAGTAAGTAGCTATTAATATCTATAAAATTAAATAAACCTAGTCTACTACTATTTATACTATTATATTTAGATAAATCTCTTTATACCTTAAATAGGATAATAATATTCTTATAGAAATCTTCTATAAAGGACTTAAGGAGAAAGTTAAGGATAAGCTATATAAGGCTAACTAACCTAATACCCTTATAGACTTTATTACTATAGCTATAAAAATCGATAAATAATAGTATAAAAGACATAAAGAAAAAGTAACTACTAAGGGAAAGAGTAGGGATACCCCCTATAACCCCTATTACCTAGATAATCGTAATAATTACTATAACTCTCGTAATAAAGGAGGAAAAGGAAAAAATACCTCCTATAGAACTCTATCTAGCCCTATAGAACTTAGAGCTATATAATAAGATTACTTATAAGTAAAGTATTAGAACTATAGAAGGTTTAGATATTTTAAAAGTAAGTATTAGAAACCTAAGACTAAACAAAAGCATAGACCTATACCTAAAGGTAAGAACATCCGATCTACTAACTACTAATACAATACCCTATAAACTACTATCCGTATAAAAATAGTAGCTATAATTAGAGGAGCCTATAAGATAATAGGTACTAGTAACCTTACTATTAAACCGCTACCTAGCACTTAATAATATAAGACTATAGAAGATAGTATCTATATAGAGAAACCCTAGTATAGTATATAAGATAACTATTAGTAGGATAAGGGCATAATAAAAGGAACATTTAGACCTTAGAAGCTAGTCCTAGAAGGAAGACCTTAGGAGGATATTACTAGTAAGACTATTATAATGATTAGGAAGGGAAAGCCCTATAGATAACCTATAGTTAAAGTAGAAATCCCAGATTAATAACCTTAACCAGAAACCCTAAGACTTTAGGATGAAGAACTAGGCGTATAACTCTCTCTATAATAGGAAGAAGACAACCGCATCTAACGCTAGTTCTATATATAATAAATAAATATTCCTAGCCTCGATATAGGGTATAAAGCCAGATAAGTACAATAGCTCGGGCTACCTATTAGAAATAATAACATTTAAGCACCTAAGGAAGAATACCTAAGCAATAGCTATAATAGCCATAAGATAACTAGTATTAATAATATATTATTAGAAGATAAGGAATAAGAAATACGATAGAAATAAGCTATTATACTAACCATTGAAAAACCATAGTAGAAAATATATACATACGATGAAAACGGTATGCTAGTCTAGAAGATAAAAAAGGAAATGTACTAATAACTTACCTACGAACGGGAAGATAATTACGAAGGTAAGCTAGTATATATTAGAGCTAAGCTAAGGGGAATAGCTAGAACTAATCCTATTATCCTATAACTTAAAACTAGTAATGATCTAAGACTATACTATATAGCACTAAGATATAGCGAACTATTATAAATGTCTTATTACTACTATTACTATAAAACCTATAAAGGTAAAAAAGCTAAGAATAATTATTATCCTACTAAGATTCCTAAGCTAGTCCTTAATAACCCCTACTTAGAATAGGAAACACAAGACTATATCTTAATCGAACTAATACTATAGTACTAAGCTATATAACTAAAGGTATAAGATAAATACTACCCTAGGTTATATATAGAAGGACTATTAGACCTAAAGAATTACGCGCACTAGGAATATAGGGTATATATCTAGGCTAAGATTAAAGAATAGTATAACACTAGGGATAGCACGCATAATGAGAACACAAAAAACAAGTAACGCTACCTATAGAAAAGCAATAGGCAAGTAACATAAGGGAGGATAAGTAACCCTTACGAAAAGCTCTATGCATAATGAAATTAGTAATAAAACGAATGATACTTAAGCTATAAATGCGAGTTAGGGATAAATAGCTTACCGTATTAGTAGATAGTAAAGCTAAAACCTTATATATTAACCCTAGAGTGGTTAATAGGTTAAAGCTACTATAGAAAGATAAATCAGACCTATATATAATACATAATCTTAAAGGAGATATGTTTTCTTATAATTAAGGATAGGTAATATAACAAATTAATCACTTAAAGGTTCTTATTAATAGATAAAATTAAGGCATTACCCTTAACATTCTACTAATATCCTAATATAATATTATTTTAGAATACCTATAGCTAAAGAAATTCAACCTATATATTAACTAGAGAACTAGCTAAGTACTAGTTAACCCTAATGAAGTACTCTATAATAATAATGAAAATAACTTAATACACAAAAGGAGATCTTAAACCTTAACTCCTAAAGAGATAGAGAGCGAGGATATACCTAAGGATATAATAAATACCTTAGTACCCCTAAAGGGAATATAATATAAGCACTAGAAAGGTAAGAAAATATAGCTTAAACGTATAATTAAATACCTTTAATAATAGTTTATATAGATAAATAAGAACCTTAAGGAATATAAGAAAATACTTAAAGAAGAATAACTTAAGAATATACTAGTATAGTATTATATCTATAAAAAACTCTTTATAGAAGAACTTAAGATAGGACTATTAGAATTTAGTTAATAGGATTATGAAATTATACTAAAAGATAGAATATTACTTATATTTTATAAAATATTTAACCTTAACGAAAAGTAGCTTAATATACTAAAAGAATACATTAAAGATATACTATAGAAAGGATATATTAAAATCTCTAAGTTATTAGCTAGATATCTAGTTATATTTATTCCTAAAAAGAATAGTAAGCTCTAACTTATTATAGATTATAGATAATTAAATAATATTATACTTAAAGATCAAACCTTATTACCCCTTATTATAGAGCTTAAGGACTAACTCTATAGTAAGAAGGTATTTATAGTACTAGATCTAAAGGGAGCATACAATCTTATCCGTATTAAGGAAGGATATAAATAGAAAACTGCCTTTTAAACTAAGTTTAGACTTTATGAATATCTTATTATGCCCTTTAGACTCATAAATATACTAGCCACATTTTAATGAATGATTAATAACATACTATAAGAGCATCTAGATATATTTATTATATACTATTTAGATAATATCCTAATCTTCTCTAACTTAGAAGAAGAATATATAAAATATATCTATAAGGTATTATAAGTACTTTAAGATATAAACTTATTAGTTAAACTAGAAAAGAGTAACTTCTATATATTAAAAGTAGAGTTCCTTAGATATATTATCTTATATAATAAGATTAGGATAGATCTAAAGAAAGTTACTATAGTTAGTAAGTAGAGAAAACTAGAGAATATTAAGGAAGTATAAGCCTTCCTTAGATTCACTAACTATTACTAAAGATTTATTAAAAACTTTAGTAATTATATAATACTACTTACTAAACTTACTAAGAAAGGAATAGAATTCTAAATAGATACTACTATAATAAAAGCATTTAATAACATTAAGAAACTCATCCTAAGCAAGCTAGTATTAGCAACCTTTAACCCCAAACGAGAGATTAAGCTTAAGATAGATATATTAGACTTTATATAGGGCGCTTAGATTAGATAAAGAGATAATAATAGACTATTATACCCTATTGCTTTCTTCTCTTACAAAATATATAGCGCTAAACTTAATTACTCTATCTATAATAAAGAATTCTTTATAATCATTAACTCATTTAAGGAATTTCAATACTACCTTCTAGGAAGTAAGCATAAGATTAAGGTCTATATAGATTATAAGAATATCTTATACTTTATAACTATATAAGAACTTAGTAGATAATAATTACAATATACTAAATACCTCTTAGAATTTGACTATATAATTATCTATAGGAAAGGATTAGAGAATAGATAAGCTAATACTATTAGTTAATAAAGTGACTTTAATACTAGTAAGCCTAAAATAAACGAATAAATCCTTAACTTTAACGCTAAAGGATACCTTAAGTAAAAATACATTATAGCTACGTAAAGGATACAACCCTAACCTAAACACCTAGCCCTAATCCACAGGGATAGACCCACGTAGGACTTTATAGATTAGGCTTATAGATATACTAGAGAAATTAGATATTAAGATAGACATATTATTATCCCTTACTACTACTAGTATTAAATAGTATAAGAACTATATAAAGTAGGACCTTATAATAGAAGTATTAATATGCTATACTAGCTTATCGCTAAAATATATAATATATATAAACTCTAGAAGGTACTTTAGTATATAATTAATAATTGCTTAGAATGCTTAGAATAGGACTATAACTAGGATTGAGTTACTAGCGCTATAATCGCTACTAAATAAAAAAAGTAAACCTTAGGAAGTACCTATATTATTATAAGTACTAATAAACTCTATAATAAGATACAATAGTATAATAATAAGCTATCTATAGACAAAAAAATAGATAAACTATAAGTTCCTAAAGAACTATAATACTAACCTATATAGGAAATACACAAATTACTAATATATAGATATTAGGGAGTTAATAAAACCCTAGAATAAGTTAGAATAATATACTAATTCCCTAGTATAAAAAACATTATTAAAGAAGTTATAAATTAATATAACCTCTACGTAAAAACTAAGGTATAATGCTATAAGCTATATAAAGAACTATAACCACTACTAATCGCTAAGCGACTATAGGACTCTATTACTATAGATTTCATTATGAAATTACCCCTATTAGAGGACCCCGCGACTAGAACCCTCTATAATAGTATTCTTATTATTATAGATAGACTTATAAAATTTTCCTATTTTATACCCTACTAAGAATTAATAGATATAGAGCAGTTTGCCTATATCTTCTTATGAAATATTATTAGTATTTATAGACTTCCTATAGAGATTCTCTCTAATTAAGGACCCCTATTTGCTTTAAAATTTTAGTAATTACTAATAGATTATATAGGATTAAACTACTAACTCATTATAGCTTTCTAACTATAGACTAATAGTTAGATAGAATAAATAAACTAAGTACTAGAATAGTACCTCTAATGCTATATTAACTATGAATAGAATAATTAGGTTAAGAAGCTCCCGATAGTATAGCTAAGCTATAATACCTCTATTCACGAAAGTATGAAGCTCGCCCTAGCATATACTAACTTTAGGTTTACCCCTAATGCTTATAAACTAAGCTAAGATAGATTAATCATTCTTAAAGCTATCCTTACATTAGAAAAACTAAGAAACCTATATAAAGAAATAAAGACTGAACTTAAATTCGTTAGGAACTAAATGAAAAAATACTATAACTAAAAAAGGATAAAGGGACTATCCTTCTAGAAGGGAGATATAGTCTATCTTACAATAAAAAACATTAAAATAAAATAATAAAATAAAAAACTAGATTATAAGTTTATTAGACCCTATAGAATTATTAAAAAAATCTTAGAAAATAACTACTAATTAGACTTACCGCCAAAAGTCAGACTTCACCTAGTTTTCCACATCTCACTCCTTAAGATAGCAAGAGACACGATCCATACTAGGTTTAATAATAAACATAAGACTAAGGTTAAAGGACTAAAAGAATATATAGTAGAAGCAATTTTAGATATATAAAGAGTAAACAAATAAACTAAGTATCTTATTAAGTAGAAAGACTACCCTAAGAGCGATAATTAGTAGGAACTAGCTAAAAACCTTACCTATATACAATGCCTCCTAAGGAATTTTCACTAATAACGCTAAGATTAGGCAAAAAGGAGCCTAAAATAGTAGACTAATCTAGTAAGTTAATAGCGCTAGCACCCTACGCTTCTCCTACTTTACACTACTCCACTAAAATAGCCTTCTCTTAGGATTAAACCCTATCTACCTTATCTAGCTCCTATATACTGTAAGAGAATAAGGAAGAGCTATGTTCTTTTAACAATTTCCTTTATAAACAAAGACAAGCTAAACGCGCTAACGCCTCCGCTAGAGCACTTTCCACTGCTTCAATATTAGCTTTAACTTTTTATTAAGCCTCTAGGGTATAGTTACTATAGATATTAGTAAGGGATACGCCTAGGGCTAGGGCACTTAGGAGAAACGAATAGGAAGGATATAACGTTTAAACTATCGCAAGAATGGCCGCGCTAAACACACTCCCTATAACAAGAGGACTTATTAGATATCTAATATACCCACTATACCTTAAAACAATGGGAATAGGGCATAACTATATTACCCTCGGTTTTAATGGTTTGTATGAGAATAAATCGCTAAATAGTTTTAGAGGATTTAAGAATATAACCTAATATTGTAATTAATTATAAGGGATTGCGAAGCTAAGTTAGGAGCACTTATAAGAAGTTCCAGTTAGGCCCATTAATAGGTCCTTAGGATAAGAACTAACAAAGGGGGGATATCATATTATAGCCTAGGTTAGGACTAGGCAGTCATAACTAGCAGAAACAAAACATACTTACTTTTCCCTACCTATTATATAGGGATCACTTAGATTACTACCATAATCTAGTGCTCCCCCTAGAGCTACCAATTATAGAGGATTACTATATTCTCATTATAATCTAGGACTATAGATCACTTAGATCACTACTATAATCTAGCGATCCTAGATATATATATATACACACTCATTTAAACATATTAGACAAGAGCCTTAAGCTCCTTAGCTATTAACATACTTAATTATATTAAATCTACTATTCTACTATTACTAGACCGTGACCTATATTGCTTACTATAACGTCCTAATTCACTCGATTATACACCCCATATCTAGACCTACCCTATACCTCTAGGATAGACCCGATCGTTATATATATAAGGAATGATAGCTTTCCGCAATATAGACTCTATAGATATTGCTTACCTAGTAACTAGATAGATTAAGAAATTATAATGTTATTTTAAAGATACTTCTGCCACTTGCTATGTAATAATTTTATCTCTTTAAGTATTATAATGCATGCTAATTAACCCTAATCCCTCTATAGAGAAAGACAGAGAGGAGAGGCAAAATAAATAAAACAAAAAGAACAAAAAGGCACTGCCTACTATTAACATACATCATATATTATACATATACTATCCACTTACTCAATATTAATCATTAAACCACATAGAAGTGCTTCTTCCCCTCTTATGTAGTAATTCTTCTAAATCATTTAGAGATAATGGGCAGGGGCGCTTCCGAGTCGCTCCCGAGGTTCTAGGACTTTGTTAGTAGACTCTAGGGGTGGGGTCGATATTAGGGTTAGGCTCTAAACTAACCGATTCACCTCTAATGTTAATGATCTCTAGGTTATCCTAGTTAGGTATTAGAGGGGAAATCTTAACTATTAATAGCTAAGCTAACTAGAGTGAGTCTATATTAGGTATGGAGGGCGAAGAGTATATCTCTACGAACTAAGTTGTAACTCGTTGCTTATTCGCTGGCTATAGAGTTATAGCCCTCTAAGAAGGTGTTCTGGGTTTAGGTCCCGGTTCTTTCCAATATGGCTTAAGATTAGGATGTATCTTATAGCGGAATGCCTTTCTAACATTTACCTTCTCAATATAGAGAGCTACCCGCACGCTGAGGTTCATTAAATCTAAGCATTTTCTTATAAGCCCCTTAGTCTAAAGCTTAAGGCTATGCTCTTTATCTTACAGCTCTTTCCATAGCTTTATACGCATAATTAAGACTATAGTAGATAGTTTTTGGCAATTCTGAGTTTTACTTTAAGAAAAAATAAGAAAGAAATAATAGCTTTAGGTTAGAGAACCTTTCCATAAACTATAAGGATGATTTATACCACAAGATTTAGCAGAATGCAAGAGGGAATCTAGAACACTCTTAAGTTTACGGAAAGCAGGATCGAGCGAATGCTATTTTTATCTCACCGCATATTTACAGTTCTTATCCTTCCCATCCATTAAGAACCGCGCGCCTAAGCTTTAGCGACCCCACTCTTTAGGTACATAAGCGCTTTAATGCACCATATCCTTCAGCAGCAGGATGAACCCCCCGCCACTATGGATTTTGCCCGAATCTACCTGGTTATCCTCTATAGAGCTTTAGCGCTTCCCTTACTCCTCATCATTGCTCGTTTTCTCTACTTTGCAGTTAAGCCACACCTCCGCATTAGGGCTACGAGCTTTAGGTATTCCAAGCTGGGACTTGGCGGCATTAGGCTCGGATTCTCGGGCTTACAATTGTCAATACTTATACTTTATCTTGCTACTAATGGCTTTCTCCTTAGCATCGGCATCAGCGCTATAGCAGAGCTAGAGAAGAGGGCGGTAGCAATTGCCTTAGCGAACCTCATGCTTATCTTTCTAGGTGGTAGAACTAATTATCTAGCGGACTTTGTCTAGATTCCCCTCGCCTCGTATTATTTTGGTCACCGCTAGATCGGAATCGTGGCAACTTATGAGGCTCTCCTACACTCGAGCTTGGCTTTATCCCAACATCAAGAGCTCGATTCTCTAACCAAGTCCGGATATATAGTGAGTCTGGCGTGCCCCTTCAGTTAGCATCAATCTAATATACTCATTTGGCCGCGGCTGGTTTATTAGCCGTTATAATTTCTGCTCTTTGGCTTCGCAGGCTGTTTAGGCGATTCTTCGGTCTGTTCCACCTGCTATGCTCCATGACAGCACTCGGCGGTCTTGTCTAGCACGTCTGCTTGCAGCGCTCGGCAGCAGCTAGAATTCCCGTCTTTGTGTCGTGTGGACTGCTGGGGTCCAATCACCTCTACCGGCTAGTCCGCATGTTTATCTGTGGTCGCACCGAAGGGACCCCGGATGTACCTTAGGATGATGGCAATATCATGCGACTTCAGGTCAATACCAATAAACCCGTTACCATCTTTCCAGGCTGTTACTTCTATATATTCTTCACTGGCCCACTTCCCTTTTACAACCTCTTTCATAGATATGCCATAATGCCTGTGTGGAGCAAGCCAGACCAATACGTGACCGGCAAGATGACCGACCTTACCTTCTTAATATCCTGTACAAGAGGGCACCATTATAGTTCTCTTGGTTCTATCTTGCTAGGCCAACGACTTCGCCTCGATGGCCCTTACGGGAAGGACCTTCAGATCCACACATTTGAGACCGTTATCCTTACTGCGAAGGGATTGGGCATTTCAGGAGTATTACCATTTGCGCTTCATCTAGCTGCTCGGAAGCGACATGATAATCGCGTTCGTGACAAGTCTTCCAGGTTACGTGACTCAAGCGAGCCCGTCTTTAGTAACCTAAGCCGAAATGTGGATTTAATATGGTGGCTAGAACACGATGATCAGGATGAGTGGGTGGGGGACCAACTTCGATCCCTCCAACAGGTCGATGCCAAGGTATGCTGCTCTTTTCTTTCCTTCTCCTCACTGCTGACACCCATAAGTTCTTGGTAGTCTAGTGTGTATACCCTGTGAAAAGGAATCCAGAACGTAAGCTTCCCTTTCAGAATAACGAGTATTAGAAAAGGCGATATAACTTTAACTTTAATGAATTCTCAAGAGAGCTGCAGCAAGAAGCACAATATCCAGGGCAGACAGTAGTAATTAGTGAGTGGCGAACTGGACAGAGCGGCCCACGTATCTCTAACACCTCATAGCTTCTGGCAACGAAAAGTTCGTGAATACAATGCGTAGTATAGTCATACAGAACACAACGTCAAATCGAATCATTCAGTTCGCTGATTTAGAGTACCGAACGCCGCCAGGGGGGTTCAAATCCTCATTCCGCAGGTCTTTAGACCCGCAGAGGACTCTGGTTAGCTCGGATAAATCCTCGTTCTATAAGTCTTTAAGCTCACAGGTCGCACCAGCTAACTCGGAGGATTTCGAAATGATGGAGATGGATATTGCTAAACAACGTAGCCATAAGATTAGAGAGATCGTCTAGGTACAATAAACTCTAAAATGTTCCTTTCTTATTGACCGACTGGTCGGCTTGGCCTGCAACCTATAGCATCAGCTAGGATTAAGCTATGAGATTGATTTTTAGCATATGGTTCATTATAATAACCATCCCATATATACGGTTAATGGAGAGCGTAGTTCACCATATTTTAGTAGATAAGAACACTAATATTAACCACGTCTCCGCTCTCTCCCTCGACGCTTCACGTATGCACCGTAAACAATATTCAAGAATTTGATAAACATCATGGTGTAGCTATTTTTAGTGTAGAGAAGCCCTGGATGAAGACGGCATATTAGCCGTGTCTGAACGGAGGGTGGGAGAAGACTAGTTGCCACTATTGCTGTCCCCCATGACCAGTTCCAGGAATCGGATGGTTCCCCGGCACATCTCGGCTACGCACCAACATAACATCACTTGACGCTACTAAACAAAAGGTCCTGTTGGAATCCCGATGGGGTTAGATAAATGAGAATGGGGCACAGCACTGAGACGTGCTTAGCCGCCAAGTTCCAAAAGTCCATGCAAACAGCTTAGCTATTTACGACAGGGCTTACGTAGATAACGGCTTACTAGGTTATACTTGAACTGGCCATTAATAAAACTGTGCTGTCTGTAGAACAAGCTCTCATAGCCTGTCGCCCGTGCGAAAGTGGCGGTGTTGCGTACTCTGCAGGTGATCCAATTATCATGGGAAATGGCGCTTGCCTGTGATGTGACTTGGACTGACGTGATTCGGATTGACAGGCTATTAGCTTATCATTAAAGTAGACCACCTTTCAACTAGCGTGAACCAGACCACCGGGTTGCGCTAACATGAGTCCAAAGCGATCTTTTACTAAAACCGGTATGGCTCAACTGAGGGTCGGTCTCCTCTGCCTGGCTTCCCCGCCGAGAAGTATTGGCCAATTCTCCCGCGGACCGGCCGGCTAGACCGTTACCGCACCGCACGCACCGTAAGACCCACACACCCTGTATTGAGCAATGTATCTGCGATATCCTGGCTATCTGGTGAGGCACAGCTAGCGCTCACGTCCTTGCGGCCCCCTTTATGCAGAATGGGCGTTTGATCAATTGGTTAAAGCCTGCTGTAGCCGTCTGAGGATGTTTCTGAAGCTCCCCGTTATCTCAGTTTTGTATGCTTTGACAAATTAGCAAAATGACTCGGAGGCAAATGGTCAACATGGCTTTTGCCATCTTGCTCACATTAGCTGTTAGTCAGGTTACCTTGCCTTAGTATCGACAAGACCTTGGCGATGATTGCTTTATCGCTACTAGGACTGCTGCAAAGAGCTGTCCTGATGGGCTGTTATCTGATGCTGCTAGTTACTTGTAAGTACGACCTCTTTAGGCTGTTTCTGGAAAGAAATTGATAAGAGTAGTGAAAGTGCTAGTTATAGCCACCGGAAAATGAACCAAGATGAACTTTGCGCCCTGAGTTGTCGCGCAGATCTCGTCAAGCTCTAACGAGAGATTCAAGCCGCTTGTACTGCCGATTCTGACGTGCTGGAATATGGAGATATCGTCTATCCTGGTACGTTCAAATACATACCTTCTACTCAGATTCTTACCTTTATAGCAACCCTTTTTATCGATCTTACTCTATACTATTGGGATGTTTCCTGCTTAATTGATCCGTTGAGTATCCTGATTCTATACTAATTCTCATACCTAACTTACTATAGAAATACTAGAAAGTTCTATAATACCTCTATCCGCCAGCGATGGGATAGATCAGACTTTAGTGATAGCCCCAATCTCTGTACTAACTGTCATCTTGAGAATTGGAAAATCCATCTTGAATCTCCCCTCGGAAACGATAAGGAATTAGCTGAGTACCATTCAGCAACTTCTCGATGTAAAGCTACACTCTATGAGGATCTTGTCATGCGAACCGGCTACGTCCTGAGCTCTCCAACCACCTCCTACAAACATGAACCGACTGATAGATGCAAGGAGCGTAATATGGTTAGTGGAGACAATGCAATGAGGGTCTTATACTAACGTCTCTTAGATTTTTGAGGAAGACACTGTCCCCTGCATTGAGGGTCCTAGTGAGGAGGCAGGAAGGAGAGTTGATCTACGTCGGGAAGACCTATAACTCGGGGCATCACGCTATGTAAGCCTAGGATTGGTTCTGAGCTCCACGTGAACCCAGTATGGTCCAACTGAGGCGAGAAAGCCATCGGGTATGCGTCACGACCAGGGTCAATTCTTGACCACCCATATCAATAGTAATTGAGTTCTTAGTCTAAATCCAAGTGTCGCTGCTCCTAGCCGGCTAAAATATACCCAACTCCTCGCTTAACTTCTCAATCTCTACAGTCAAAATGCTACCAGCAGTGCTTTCAGACTCGCACAAAAAACGATGATCCCTCCTCCCAAACACGCAATCTAGTCCTTGATCTTTTATGAGCCTTTCCAGCTTGTAGGGACAGTTGCTAATGCTTTGCTCCCCCGTTAAGGTATCGTGCAGCCTTACATCTAATTCTGAGTCCATCGCGGAGACTTGCAACTCAAAAACCTTAGAGAAGGGCTCCCCCTAGCGGCACTGGGCCAAGATCGCCGGCGTCACTAGGCTTTCCGCGGTCCACTTAGCCTCCGCTCCACGATAGTGAACGCGGGCGCTTCTAAGGTGCAAGCCTCTGATCAAGCTTATTATCTCTGGACCTGGAGGAAAACGATATAGGAGCTGATAGTAGGCTCTTTCGGGCGATAAATAGAGCATTAGAGCAGATATTAGTTTGACATAAAATAAGCATAAAAGTATTCGCTTAGTACTTTCTTTAAGTGATAAGATATTATAAGGTCTACCTATATAGCGAATGGTAAAGTCGGGTTCATTTTCACGCAAAATGGCGTGAATTCTAGACAGTTAGCTCCTGATCGCAATAAGTCTCGCACTTATCTTTTCTCACTCTAAACGCCTCTCTATCATATAGTGGCCTTCGAAAATGAGGACTGCATTCATGCCTTTACAGCTCGCCGTTCTTCCCATCTTCTAGGTGAGTCCTTTGCCGAATAATACAAGAGACTGTTGCTTATCAATCTTGGGATCGTTAAGGTTCTTCAGGTGGTATTAGCAATCGGACAAGCTCCATCCTTCTAGAAAGATAGTTTGAACGAAGTATAGTCCTATTAAATCAGGTTAGATTATAAACCGTAAAGGAAAACCTTAACCTACCAATTCTAGATCTAATAACGAGGTTAAAATGCTCCTGTAGAGAAAGTGGTAGACTAATAAAGGATTGTAGGTCCTTAAGGAATCTAATCATCCCCCACTTAGATTGGGACGTCCCTCCTAACTTAAGAACCCGATTACCGCTAGTAGACGGCTATAGTAGGATTGGCTTGCCAAGGTGCTGCCCGTATAGAGGGCATTGCATAACTTATACATCCGCTAAGTCTGGCGCTTTCTGGGTGCTATAGATAGTCATACAAGCGCCGCAAATTCGGTGCGTGCAATCCAGCGTTATAGCGGCTAGCCTCACCAGACACACAAAACAAAATTCTTCTTCAGTACAGTTCTACTAAGCAGCCTAGAATTTATAGAGTAAGTAAAGATGTGCGCGGGCTGATGAACCATCTTGCCTCTCTAGAGCGAACCGAATGAACGTTTCGCGGACTTGATCTACTAATCCGTCTTCGCTTAGGCTCCTCTCCGCTTGGAATAGCGCAGCCCTATAGAGCTTGTTAAACGTCAGGTGTGGGGGGAAGACTGAGTGTTATGATCAGTAGATGAGCTAGCAAGGTTCTTAGCTAACTTACAGTGCATGCCTGGAGGATGAGCATTAAGGTCAAGGGCTGAGGCCATGACCGAGACGTGATTGATGTTGGCTTCCTTCGTTGACAAGACGAAATGGACAAGTGTTTCTGCTAGTCGCGGTGATGGTGGATTGCGCAGACGAACTGCACGCTGAAAGTCAATGGGATGGCTAGTCAACTGGCCGAATTGAAGGATTGCAGTTTAAAGAAGATGCTTAAGGTGCTCGCTGCTAAATCCATAGCCGGCGTTATTGCGAGCGGTAAATGACGCTTCTGTTTGTGACCAAAACTTAGAGGCAGCTCTCTAGGTCGGAATCAGTCGCACGCTCTTAAAGGCCTTTTCACCCTGTAAGTATATAGAAGAAGCCATACCGTTCTTCACAACATCTTCACTTCCCGGGACTATGCATATCAATCTTGCCCGTAGGCGACTCTCGAACGACTCGATCTAAGTGCGGTTACGCTAATGAAATAGGACTAGGATTCTTAGCGGTGCTGAGATTATTCCCGACCTTGCTCAGCGAGCCTAGGACACTAGTATTTCTATAACAGGCCCAACGCCACCTAAGTCATTAAGAAATAGTAAGACTATTAAAGCAAATGGAAATAAAAGTTGCTAATATATATCAAGGGCGAACTGTGCGAGCTTATGCAGTAGGCTGTGGGGCGTTAAAGTGCACTAGAAAGGGTGGTGCACTACTATCGGTCCCCTAGAATAGTGCCGCTGTACTTTATTAAGTTGGGTTTGGTTATAGAGCTCGCAATCCACTATTAACATCGTAAGTTACACTAGGCGGAAACGAATGCCAATACCATGAGGGAATATATCATCAAGCTCAATGCTTCGATAGAAATGTCGCTTTTCTGCGCCCCTAATGGAAAGGATCATTCTCGGTTGAAACGCTTGGTAGTTGAATAGTTCATAAGCCTGACGGTGTTCGACGAGGACAGGAGAGAACTCCCTTTGCCTGTCAAGCTGTAGTTCAATCCAGTCGTGGGATGCTATGCTTTATGCTCGTTTGACCTGCCTGAGTTGATATTAGTGGTCTGCGCCGATATTTGAACGCTGCCACCGTACGGACACTTTCTGGTTCCTGTTTCCAGTTTGCGCTGGCGTAGAGGGTTGTCCACCATCCCACTGCTAGCGCCTCGTTCCCCCGTTCTAATTCGGGACACCATTAAAGGCATCAATAAGGAGGTGAGGCCAGCATATCTTCTCACCATTAGGTATGCAGCTGTTCAACCCATTTCACAATTCATTATGGAACTTATCGGAATCGTTCGTTGTCTAGTCGGCTCGCTACTTCCCTACGGAGAGGGCAGGCAAATAAATCCAGATATAGTAAAACGCCTAGCAAAGTGCTTTGACTAAACAAAGTGCAAACCCGAAGAAGAAGACAACTTCATTCATGCGATCATTACGTACGACAACCTTAGACAGATTATCTCGACTTTGCAGGTCTCTAAAAACACCCTTAAGCGCATAACTTTATAGAAGACTTATCTACTTTTATCTGGGCATACCCTAGCCTACCTTAACGGGCGGCATAGAATCCAGGCTACAATCAAGCACAAACCGCTCTCATGGTAGGTAGTGAAGCTATTATGCGTCCAGGGGAGCTAGATAGAGTTTCCTCTTAAGATAGCTCTCGCCTCTATCGACTCCTAGATTATCTAGGACCGAATCGAGGCTACCTTACGTAAGGCTCCCTACTCGGATGCTAAAGTCTATTGATTAGTCCGGAAGTATATAAAGAGCTATAATAAGGCGAGGGTGAATGAGTGTCTAAGCCGACTATTAGCTCCTAAGCAGGTTAGCTTAAAAGGTCTGTTAAAGCGACTATAGCTTATTCGCGATCTTAATGCCCTACTTAAGTTCCTAAGAGTAATAGGAGGGCTCTAACTTAGCAATATCCATAAGTACCTTACTATTCATTATAATGAGAATTTCTCTTTTTCCTTATAAAATCTTCTTAAGGTTTAGGAGTTTATTACTAATAACGATCCGCGAGTTAATATAGCTATTAACTTGAATACTATTAAGTACTTATAATTCCGCGCTCTAATTACCTACTATAGAGATAGGATAGCAATTAACTGTATGTTTAATTAAGGGACCCTCTTTAAAGGTATAGAGGACCTTAACTTATAGGACTAGATTTAAAAAAGAATACTTTCTATTTTAGTTATTATTCCTAGTATT
>JAZAVJ010000508.1:0-16142 GCA_037954315.1 Neonectria punicea | reverse complement strand
GTCTGACTTGGTCGTGGGCGCCGCCCCGGGCGCCACTTCAAACGGCCGCAGCTCCTTCCACAGGCGTCGCACGAAGGCGGGACCTAGCCCATTGGACTCGCCGCGATCGGTTGCACCGGATGAGCACTTGCGCGGTAGCCTAGTAGACATCGCACTGGTCACGCGCCTTCGTCCCTTTAGTGTGTTATATATATCTCTTTAAGTGTTGTAATTCCCTACCTCTATTTTGAGTAAGGGGTTTTAGCTAACTAGAGAATATTAAATTTAAGGTATATTAATCTCTGCCTAACCTTAATAGTGCTAGAAGTTCTAGCAATTGCTAACTCTATATAAAGCTATAATATACCCTTAATAGTATTATTATAATTATAGCGCCTTATAGTAGTTAGCTATAGTAACTACTCTTCATACTAGCTATAATACCTCCTAGGTATATAATATAAGGGCTATTTTTAGTAGGAACTCCTAAGCTAGTATAATAGTGCTAATTAATATTTGCAGAGTTTAATATAAGTAAGACCTAGCTTTCTATAGTTACTACTTAAAGTAGTTACTTTGCCTAGTTTTAGGCAGGATACGCTTTATCCTTTCTTATAAAAAGAATTTACTTATTATCTCTTTACCTTCTCCTACCTTAGCTATTATAATAGCTCTTATTATTTAAATTTATTTCTAATTGCTAAATAATACCTAGAAGTACTTTATCTAGTATTATAAAATAACTTAAGCTTAAGTAAGTTCTTAGTTATTATTTAAGATTCAATTCTATTTATATATTCTTAATTTTAAGTTAATAGCTTTAGTTTAGTAGCTAGTATTTACTAGCTATATTTCCTATTAATAAAATAAACCCTTCTAGCTACTCTTATAAATATAGTAGTTAAGGCCCTAATAAACTTATATTTAGTTACTCTAATTTATACTATTTATACTATTATTATAAGTAGTAATAATAGATAGGATAGAAACTACTTAATAGGCTTATTACTAAAAAAACACTATATTAACTATACTTTTATTTAGTTTACTATTAGTCTTTTCCTCTTATAGTTAAGTCTTTTATTACTCTTAAATATAGTTATTATAAATAATATAAGGTTATTATATTACTAAGCAATTTAATTAACTTAGTTATTAACTATAAGGATAGCCTTAATAATATTAAATTTAAGGCTATTAGTAATTATATTATTTATAGCTTTAAGCTTAATAAGTAGCTTATAGATACTATAGTTTCTATAGGCTATACTTATAGCTTTATAGTTATATTACTAAAGCTAGTAAAAGAAGTTATAATAAGAGAATACGTTATTAAGAAAGATATAATATATAGAATCTAGTAGTAGATTTATAAGAGTAATAACTATAGCTTAAGTTAGGTTTAGATAGATTATCCTCTCTTATATTTACTATTAGCTTTACTATAGCTATATTCTCTACTATAGCTATTAAGCTAGCTAAATCCTAATAGGCCTGAATTCCCAGCCTAGCTAGTGCTAAATCCACTATAGAAAATAGCCTCTTTAGGCTATAGCTTAGACTTTAAAGCCTATAGGAATTAGCTTTAAAGAGATAATTATTATCTTAAGGGACTAGCTAAGGAACCAGATTATACACTTATCTATATTAATAGATATATATATAATATAGAAAATCATAGATATATCCTATATATAACTAAACCATGCATTAACCTAGCTAAAGGTCTAGCTATAGAAGCTTATATTAAGGTCTTTATTAATTATCGCAAAGTTATAGATATAAATACACTAAGATAATAGCTAGAAATAGTTATAAGGCATTTATTTAATTACTAGGTAAGTAGAGCATTAATCCTTAGGTCTAGAAGTCTTCTAATAGTCCTTAATCTATACCTCCCTATAAATTCTCATATACATTAAGATCATAAGCTATATATAGATTTCTATAATACAGGTTAGCTTTTAAGGTAACTGCTGAGACTGTAGCTTCAATTTACAGCTGCTATCTTTATATCGCTTAAGCTAGTAACTAACCCAGCTATTAGCATAACGGACCTAGCATTCCGCTAGGGAAATAGGTAGGAATTACTGGAAAAGCAATAGCGGCTCTAGGGGTAGGGCTATTATCTTGAAAGCCTGGCTTGGAATGACTATTGGTGTTACGGCCTGGTCTGTCGGGAACAGCGATAGGCTTAAATGCTCAGTTAGTATACCCAGTAATTGCCACAATAGCGATTATTAACCAATCTTTTGCCTAATAGTACAGCAGTCTAGCATAACCATTATATATAGGGGAACGTTAGTAAGAAGCAAAGTAATTTAATTTTTCCTATCTTCCTTCCAAAACCATCCAATATATCTGGCTTAAGATTATTCACCCCTCTACTCTCCACCGCGAGATTAGGAAAGGAAGTTATACGCTATATCTACCATCGCATTAAAGTCTCCATTTTCAATCGCCTCCTCCAACGCCGCCGCACCCGAATAGACGCTTGATGTCTGGCCGTAACGCTCTAGGGCGGGACTCCCGACTCGACCGGCTTGCTCGTTGGCCATCATCCCTTGGTGGTCTCTGGGAACGGTGGTGCTGGCGGTGCTCTGGCGGCTGACTCCGCTGCTCTGTCGGCTGGCTCGGCTGCTCCCGCTCGCAAGACTCGATTGTCTGGATCGCCATCCTTGGGGGTCGCTTTCTTTGAGGGACAGACAGCAGTGGACGTCCGTCCGCGGGGGTCGAATGCAGGGAGGGGAGTGCGAGGGAGGGCAAGCGGAAAAGACGAAGTTGCCATGGTCGGAATAGAAGACCGGCCCAATGCAATTCTTCCGCCCGTTGTTCAGCTGCGGGGACTCATCGACGAGGTGTTCGGGGTTGAAGCAGCGTCGGTTGTCGCAGAGGTGGCTGACGTGCGCTCCAGCGGCCGGGTTTCGGTTGTTGTGAGCGACGAAGGACACCTTATGAAGCAGAAACGCGACAGGCCTTTGACCCCGGCGTCCGGGTTGAGAGCTCTTCAAAGTTGTGATCTAGACATAGATTAGACGGATGCCCGCAAGGTTAGACAGCGAGGGTCGCACGCACTTGGCAATAGCCGTCGCGGTTTGCGCTACTCTTTGAGAGCCAGCAGCCGGTGATGGGGTCGAGATCGCGGTCGTTGTCATTGTTCTTGCGTCGGACGAGCTCGCGAGCCCGGGCGGGCCCGACTTCAGTCATGATGTCTAACACGGCGCGAGACATCGTGATGTTGATGATTTGTGGAAGAAGGAAGAGAGAGAAAAGCCGCGGAGGCTGGGGGGCGGCATAGGTCGCATCGGCGGCAAGAGGCAGGGACGGGCTTAGTGCTGCGGCCAGTAGAGGAGGAGGGACGGTTGAAGCCGGTCGCATAACTAAGAGAATCGTCTGCTTGTGTGTGATGTTAGCGTCCTCCAGAGGGGCATCGATGCTGTGCTTAGAGCGAACCATCTCGGCGAATCGGGTTGATGGCATATGGAGAGCGAGGGGATAAGCTCGAATCGAGTCGCTAGGGGTCTCTAAATACCCTCAGTACATACTATCGTGGGCATTCCTGCCTGTGATCTAGGTTGTAAGGGTTTGCTATAGGGGCGTACTAGGCTTTAGGGAAGCCGCGGGCTCTACGATGGGCTCTGAGTATAACGCATGTTATTAATAGCTTGCGTCTGGCTTATTATTACCCCTAAAAAGATTTTGTATGGTAAAACAAAAAGGATCATCCTATGGCTAGTAAACGATACTTTAGCTATTATACTAAAAGATGAGATAATTGTATTATATAGCTATTGCTACCTAGATGTGTGTGTATTATATAATCCACTTAGGTATTAGTCATACAGAATTATATAGGTCTAATAGAATAGTATATGTATATTTAAGCAAATATATACATAACTAAATAAGCGGATTACTAGGAAATTATATGCGAGATTGAGCAAGTAGCTAAAGAAGCTATAGGATAACTAATGTATAATTATAGAACACTAAATAAGTTAGTGAATAGTGGAATAAGCAGTAGTTATATAATAGATATAAAGAGATCAGCTTAACCTATTTCTTATTAATAAAACCCAACTTTCTTCCCATTTCTTCTAATTACTCTAGGCAACTACTACGCAATTATAATATAATATAGTTATTATGCTTACTCCTTAAGTTACCTAGTTAAACTATGCCTTTATAACCTTAAAGTATAGCTAAGGCAGGATCTAAGTTATGTGATGCCTTAAGCATTGTGAACCTGCTTAAGGGATTATATAATAGATTCCCTACTCTAGCTATATTAGCTATAATTATATAGGCAGCCTAGAGAGTGTAGGTTATATAATAAAAGTAGGAATGGTAAAATAACATAATATATATAACTAAACACTAGATATATATAAATGAACAAGCTATAGAATACTAAATAAGCTAATAAATAATAGATTAAGCAGTAGTTATATAATTAGTATAAAGAGGTAGACTTAACCTATCTCTTAGTAATAGAACTTAACCTTCTTCCTACCTCTTTTTATTACCCCTAGTAACTACTATACTTTATACTATAATATAATTACTATACCTACTCCTTAAGCTACCTAGTTAACTTATACCTATATAATCTTAAAAGTAGGTTTATATACCCTAGACTAGTAGAAGATATCGCATAAGTAAGGGTAAAATTCTCCATATAATCTCCCCATGCTATAGTCACACTATATACCATTACTATAACTTTCCTTCTATACATTATTATTTATCCTATAACCCCTTTTCTTCTTTCTCTCCCTTCCTAACTTTATCTACCTTCCACTACCTAGCTATTACTTCTTACTAACTTTATTATGGCTAACATACCGCCGTCTTTTCTAGACCCATCACTAGACTTATCCTTAGTATTAGTAGCGATTTCAACTAAGGCATCGCTAGCTATCGAGTTCATGACTATTAAGAGGCTATTTGATAAGATCAAATGCATTATGGGTGAAGGTCAGGACAGGAGTTTGTTCAACAGGCTGTTGCTATGATATTGTCTATCTAAAGCTAAGGAGTAAAAAAGAAGAAGAAGAATCTCTACGAGTCTATAGCGAAATAGGGGCTAGGTCCCGGCTCCTTTCTAGCTCAGGGGCCCGGACCTCCGCGCTAGGGTTAAAGACCGGGTTTCGGCACAGCCGGAACCCTCAACATGGCCCAGGCCTGTGACAATGGGAGATATGCTCCCTGTTCATGGTAAGTAATCGTGTACGTGTTATTGCCCATATGCCCCTTGTTCTTTTATTAATCTTGTTTAAGGTGTGTCAGTCCAGCAGTTTGCTGAGATTAAGAAGGCAAGATCAGAGCTAAGGGGAGGGTTCCGAATCCGTCGCTTTTCTGCTGCTAGCAAGATCCTTATTATCACCATCCCAACCGACTTGCATGAAGCTCTTCATCTACAGCTTTGGAATGAGATAATTATGAGAGGTATCTTCCAGATGGGGTTAGATGATTCTTGGAGGCCAATGGGCAGCAAGACTGTTCGAGCAACAAAGAACCACCCTGGTGGTGATGGTGGAGAAGGCGACTCGACAGGAGGTCCATATCCAGAACGCGGTTACAATGGAGCTTGGCCAACCTTGGTGATTGAAGCAGGGGATTCAGAGACGCTGCCAGAAAGAGACGATATGAGATGGTGGTTCGGAATGTCAGATCACTAGGTCAAGATTGTTCTTCTAGTCAAGTTCGAGCACACCGCAGGAAGCATCATCATCGAGAAATGGGTTGAGGTCCCAGCTCGGATCCGACCAGGCGCCACCATCACGCGGGCGGCAGCCCAACTCGAGCCTACTTACACCCAGGCCATCACCATTACGAAGAGTCCCAGCAGTCCTACGTTGTATAATGTCACTAGGGGGGCATTGCGACTTGAGTTTCACCTCTTGCTCTTGCGGCAATCACGCCAGGGAGAAGGCGATATCATTATTAGCACCCAGCGGCTTCAAATGATTGCAGAGCGTATCTGGCGTATGGTAGTTCAGTTAGGATGAATCCCAATGGATGAGGGCGGCATGGAGGATCGACCCCAAGGATTGCTTACAAGCCTTTCTCGGAGTTATATCCCTAGACAAGACCTCCATGCTTGATCAATTGCATCGATCCAGCCACGTGCTCGTCAACCCTTTCCTTAAGAGGGTTGCGCTGGTGTCATTACTCACTCTAACTATGGGTTTCAACTTCGCGGTATAGAACGTGTCTAAAGTAGGTGCACTTTCTTCATTGACGCCTTTAGCGTGAACCGGTTGTCGAGCCCTACAGCCAGCACCCCGAAGAGCTCAGGGTCTAACATTACTGTTGAATGGGTAAGCCAGCGTCTTATCGTCGTTAGGAGTAGGCATTCTGAGGCGCTATGGGCTGAAGATTGAGTTCAAAAGCAAGCAAGACATGTAAAGATGGCAAAGAGAAGAAGAAGAAGCTAGGTTTAAGTTGGAAAAGGACATAATGTTATAGAACATGGGCTGTATTACTATAATCGACGACTCTCCATAACTAACACTATCGCAGTGGCATTAAGCCTCAGACTTCTCAAAGTGTGACGCACGTGCTTTGAGTATGTCTTCACTGACTGATTCCCTCCTTCTTGGAGCCCTCACAGCACTTCCCAAGTCAGGGTATAAGAACGTAGTCTTATCGTCCTCCTCGCCGGACTCCTCCGCGATATCAACAATGCGCCACTCCGCTCTTTCGAAACGTTCTCGAACATAAGGAGACATTCCTACAAATCGAATCTGGACTTCCGACCCTCCGTATTTCTTGATACCGGCAACCAGACTCTTTAGATGTGTTACCGCAGTGCTGTCGATGTGGTTGACTCGACCGTAGTCCAAAACAACGAGACCAATTGCTGGCAGTATTGAAGGATCGTTGATACCTGCTTTCTTGCGCAATCGGGCAACTCGCTTTTCGCCAACCACAGACCAGTTACGTTCCGTCTCAGGTCCGTGACTGCCATTGTAGACAGGCGAATGGAATGTCTGAATATCGTGCAGTGCCTTGGACGTGTTATCGAATGCGTTAGGGAAGAAAAGCGACTCGTTGAATCGGAAGATCCGCGTGTCGGCCGGAATATGCTGAGGAATGGAACGTGACTCGTTCAGAGCCATTGCAAGCTCGGATGTCGACTCGACTCCGCCAGTGGATGACATCCGGGTGAAGACTTGACGAAGCAACACATACACGATGTTGAAGCCCACTGCACATCCAATACCGACCTCACTAGAGACAAACAGAGTGATCCAGAGTGCAAGCATGGAAGAGATAAAGTCGGCCAAAGATGTCTTCCAATACCGATAAAATGTTGATGGGGGAGATATCAATCCCCAGACAGCCGTGATGATAATAGCGGCTAGTGTGGCCTTGGGAATCCAGTACAGCGTCCCAACAAGTTCATACACACAGATAAGCACGACGGCCATGGTGACGACGCCAGATATCGGGGACTTGACATTGCAGGCCGAGTTGACGGCAGTTCGAGACATGGCACCACCAACACCCATGGAATGGAAGAAGCTGTTGAAGAAGTTTGTGACGCCAAAATAGCAAAGTTCTTGGCTCTGATCCGTGGTGTAGTCGTTTTTAACAGCAAAGGCGCGACAAATGGCCGTGTGCTCCACCGCCGCGCCGATGAAGACGGCAATACTGCGACCGGCGACTTCCGGGATAAGATCCGTCTTGGGCATGCTGGGGGCTTCTTGGCCATCGGCCTTGACTTCGACGACCTCGAAAAGGTACTCCTCTCTGTTCTTGTTGACGGCGTAACTGACTCCAGTAAAGAGGACGAGAGTCAGGAAGGCCCGAGTGATTGACAAGAGCCAGATGACTTTGTTGTCCTTTCCCCATCTCTTGCCCGACTTGTCCAGTATGGTCAGAAGGAGAATTCCGGTAAATCCAATGAGACATGCCCAGCCGTTGGCATTGGGAAGTTCGTTGAAAATGTCGTGGATTTGTGTGGCTGCGCCGTCACCAACGTTGCTTTCTCCCAGGAGACTGTCCATCTGGTTGAGGATGATGGTGATGGCGATGGCCGTGATAAAGCCACTGAGAACAGGAAGAGAGATGAACTCCAGCAAGAAGCCGAGATTGAGGAATCCCAATGCCATGCCATACACTCCCATCATGAAGGCGGTTGCCGAGGCAATTTCGGATGGGGTCCATCGATCTTGTAGTGCATGCACGTTCTCGGATGTAAGGAGTCCGATGAGCGATGTCGGTCCGGTCGATACATCTAGTTATGGCAAGTTAGGAAAGCGGGACAAATGGCTTCGGAAAACATACCCTTTGTTGTTCCCATGAATGCATATATGGCGGCAGGCAACCAGCTGGACATGAGTCCATACTCCACAGGAATCTCTGCAATCTTTGCGTACGAAAGACCCTGCGGGATCAGCATGAGGCCTATCGTCAACCCGGCAATGACATCGTTGATAATCCATCTCGGGTTATATTTTGGAAGCCATCCGATGATTGGAAACTTGTCGGCGACGTATTGTACGGAAGCAGAGGGCAGAGATCGGGCACCAGATACCCCCAGTCTGGCGACCTTGTTCCAGGTCACGTCGTTTCTGAGGTCTGACTGGACCTTTTCGACAACCTTCATGATGATGGTAGATGACGGTAGATGATGGTGGTGAAGATGGTGTGAGGTTGACTGGTAGGATGAGGTGGCTTGGACTAAACAGTTGTGCCAAGCTTGCTTTATATGAAAACTATATCAAGCAAGCTGGAAGATGGTAAACATGGACGGGATTGGTGAAAACTACCACATGACCACGCTATGCATAAGCACCGTCCATTTACGGACTGTCTGGACTCTGTCCTCCTGCAGATGCCGTCGTCATCGGGCGCATGTCGACTGAAACTCGGGCTTCGGGATCCTAACTCCTCACTTTGAGGAGAAGAAAGGAGCCTCGAGCAGGAGTCCAAGTGGTTTTGGGGTGCATGAAGCCTGAAATTGTGTCCAATTATGGCGAGGGTGGTTACGGTGGTGTAGGACGAGTGGTATTCGTGAACGGTCCAGCTAGCTCAAAGCATAGGTTCGATAGATCAGCGCCCCAAGAGGGTGTCATCGCAAGGTGTCTTCAGTAATGCCGTTCTCTGTTTGGTGGAGAGAAACATAGTTATCAACAGCCTCATACCCGAGATCTTCAGGAGTGGTTGCATTGGGGTCAGCGATGCAGTGTGATCACACGCACCTTACATGCGGGGTTGGACGCGGATGCTGGAGGTTGCGTTTGAGGTTCAAGTCGGTCCTCGATCGGCCCTGGACGGATTTAGCAGCACGCCTATTAGCCATTCATGAGTGTCGGTGTGTACGAATGTCACGGGTACAAGTCCGGTCGAGCTTGGATTAGGAAGGTCAGTGAGAATTAGTACTCGGCATATCTAGTAATAATTGTCCCTTTGTAAGTGTTCGACTTGCCGGATGAGGAACCGAGCATGTGCATAGTGCCCTCACATACGATGGTTTCCTCAGGATTACACAACAACACCATAGTCTGGGCATAAATATACGATAGTATCCCCGAAGCTTTGATTCTTTGACAGGTGTGACGGATAGTAGGTAAGGTACAGGGTGTGAAGTAGCTTCAGGTTGAATGTAGACCACTGGAGCCCGTTCTATCCGTCTTTCTATCTATCTCCTTATGCCGTTGGCTTAGGAAGATTCCTCGGTGGGCCAGAGAGCCCAGGAAAATACAATCAGAAGCTTCAGGGCAGCTGCAATCCACAGTGCCCCTGCTGCTCCCAAAGCACTTTTCGCGATGAATCCGCCGATAAGAGCACCAATTAGAAGCAATACCGGCGCTGCCATTCTTTGGTTCCTCTCCACATTGATAAGGATGCTCTCGAACAGCTCGGCATCTGAGAACAAGTCGCAGTAGATGCTCGTCAAGACAACACTCGTGAGAGCATTATACTTCAGTGCTCGACTAGCCACAGCTTGGCCACAGCTCTGCAAGGCCACAAGACCAATCGGGACAATGACGTACCACGGAACGTCGTCTGGTCCAGCTCCCTTGGGTCCCCATGTTAGGATGGATGCTGCCACGACGATGAGGACCATCTGGATCACAAAGGAAAGGCAGAGAACCCATTTGCGCTTTGGCGAAGGTGAGAAGGCTCGGTGGAGGCGGCTGAAGAAGAACGACCCGACGCAGAACGCGAGAATAGAGATGCCAGACTTCTTCCAACGGTTCGTGCCAGCACTCAGACCCAGACCAAGATAGACGGTATTGCCTGTGGATGTGAGCTTGCGTTTACGCAATTCAATCGGGTTGCGCACCTGTTTGCATAGACACGAATGCCCCCCAGGTGGAAATAGAGGCGCTGTCGAGTATTCCCGTGATGACATAGCACGCCAGCAGGACTACATCCGCCCAGTCCCGGCGAACATCAACAACCATCTTCCTCCGCCACCAGGACTGTGCCGGCTTCCGGCCGAGCAGCGGCGTTTGCTGGTCATCTGTGATTGCGTCATCGCCTCCAGGGGCCGAGGTGTTGTTGACTGTTCCGTAGGAGTTGGACGTGGGCAAGGTCGCCATTGTGCAGATATGACAGGTATGATTGAGTGCAGAAGAAAGTCGTATGTTTCTATCCAGGAACCGTTCCTGGGAGAATCTCCTCACTGCCCTTATTATAATGATACATTGTTCTCCTCATTATCGCTTATCGGAGCTCGTTGTCCAAGTACTTTCGACAAGCTCCAAGGTTACATCCCCCCTCACTTCGCCACACGCTAGTCTCAACCACTGACGCAGGATTCGTCTGCACGATTCATGCGAAGCTAGACAAAGCTTGGAATCCTGCCGGGAAGCCGTCCCGAGACAACCGCCCGGCGCTATCGACCACCCCGCGCGTTACGGACGGCATTCGTGATGCCCTGCAACCCTCCTCGGCGAAGTTGCTGTATGGAGAATGCTCGGTCATGGCTCGGTGTCAGCTTTCCCGGCATGTCCATGACGCTTTGGGAAATCCTTCCTGGGACCTCTATATCTTGTGATCTGGAGCTCCAGCAGTCTCCCTCCATCATCTAGCCCACAAGCAGACACTCACAAATCATTTTCCTTTGCAGCTATCCAATCACCATGTACAGCCGACTGCTTCTGGGTGTGGCTCTTGTCTCACACGTCTGCAATGCAATCCCCATCCAAGACAGTCCCCGCCAGCGTCTCCTAGACGGCCTTGGTCTGCCTTCCAGCTATCAGAGTGTGTCTGGGGGGGGACGGCTTCCTTTCACGTCTGGTCACAAAGATCCTTACACGCCTGACTACAAGGATCCTTACGACAACGCAGTCGATTCCGTTGGCGATGACCTCAACCCGCTACCATGGCGAAACGGCCTTGGTGCTTCTGTCCTTGGTCCCTGGAACAAGGAACGTTCTCGCCAGAGCCCTGATCTTGTGCGGCCACCAAGCACTGATCATGGGAACATGGCCAACATGCGTTGGAGCTTTGCCGATTCCCACATCCGCATCGAGGTGAGTTCCCTACTAGATTTGAGTACACTCAGACTGACAAAATCAGGAAGGAGGATGGACGCGCCAAACCACCGTGACAGAGCTGCCCACAAGTGTGGAGCTGGCTGCCGTCAACATGCGCCTCGGCGAAGGCGTGATCCGCGAGCTTCACTGGCACAAGGAAGCCGAGTGGGCCTACGTGCTTGACGGCGAGGTTCGCGTCACAGCGCTTGACTATGAGGGCGGCAACTTCATTGATGATCTGAAGAAGGGAGATCTTTGGGTGAGTTGAGCAACTTGGGAGTTGGACGTGCTGGTTCTCGAGCCTCGACTAACCGAACAGTATTTCCCCAGCGGCGTGCCTCACTCCCTGCAGGGCTTAAGCGCCAATGGCACTGAGTTCCTGCTGATATTTGACGATGGCCGCTTTTCTGAGGAATCCACCTTCATTCTGACTGACTGGCTTGGTAAGGCGTCTCACATCAACATCTTTATCGGCGATCGCTAACCAAAGCAGCGCATACGCCCAAGTCTGTTATCGCTAAAAACTTCAACCTGGCCCCTGAGGTCTTTGCCCACATCCCTGAGGGAGAAAAGTACATCTTCAAGGGAAGCGTCCCGGGATCTATCAGTGATGAAGAGCCACGGGGAAAAGAGGTCAAGAAATCCAAGTACAACTTCACCCACAGGATGCTGGATCAGGAGCCCATCAACAGCACAAACGGAGGCGGCCATGTCAGAATCACCGACTCACTCAACTTTCCTATTTCCAAGACCGTTGCCGCAGCTCACGCCGTCATCGAGCCGGGCGCAATCCGCGAGATGCACTGGCACCCGACTGCGGACGAGTGGTCCTTCTTCCTCAAGGGCCGCGCCAGAGTAACCATATTTGGCTCCGAAGGGACTGCCAGAACGTTTGACTACGTCCCCGGAGACATCGGCATTGTGCCTCGTAACATGGGCCACTTTGTCGAGAACATTGGCGACGAGCCTATCGAGATGCTGGAAGTCTTCCGCGCCGACGAGTTTCGCGATATCTCCTTGTTCAAGTGGATGGGCGAAACTCCGCAGAGACAGGTCCTGGACACGCTGTTCGCCGACGACCCCAAGAACGGCAAGCTCTTCCTCGACAAGATCAAGGACGCCGACAACAACGCGGTGACCAAACCTGACTTTGTCCGATCGACGGGGGACACGGAGGAGCTGTAGTAGGATTCTATTGGATACAAACAAGGTTCTTAGATTGGATTTGCGGTCAGATCTTTAGTTTCAAACGCAACGTCGCGCAACTTAGGGCCCGATCGGCAAGAGGATTATCGCAATCCAAGTCCTTGTTGTGGAGACAGAGATAAAATAAATTCGCGGTCTAATCCATATTGGGGTCGAAAAACACACCGGAAGCCGCCGTCAGTCAATGGGATCCACAGGTAGGGGATTTATGAAAGTGTCCAATGTACCTTTTCGCGTTTTCCCCTATTAATCCTAGCATCTTGGCATCTATCCCCTTTTCGGCCGTGTTGGGGCAGGAATTCTGCCGTGATGATAATCCCAGCCGGGAGCAGGTTTATCGGGATCAAGGGAGGGCTCCGAGTCTTCTTGGCGTCCAAAGTCATAGCGGTAGCACTGCCAAAATCCCTGTATTAGCAGACATCACAACGACATCATGAGCTCACTGCCCCCCCTCACTCACAACCCTGTCATTAAAGCCGTAATAATCGCAGCTGCAATCCTAGCCAAGTCAGCAGCTGCAGATGAGGGCGTCGACCGCCGGCATCAGCGGGGCCCTCGGGGCGACCAGGAGGTGATCCACGAAGGAGGGCACTCACATGCATCTGCATGGGCAAGGAGCCTGCTTCATGGATCAGTAACGAGGTTCTATGATCTCTTTCGGATGGAACAGCGTACCTTCTATGACCTGTGCCGCTGGCTGCGATTGAACACCACACTGCCGGCATCACGATATCAGACTGTGGAGCAAAAGCTGATGATATTCCTATACATCATAGGGTCAGGCGAGGGTCAGCGCAATGCCGCACACTTCTTCCACGTTAGTCAGAGCTCAGTATTAGGTACAATGCAGGATCTATTCGACCCTATAGTGCAGTTACATACCGCCTTCGTCACGCTGCCGGAGGATGACCACATCTCTCATGAGATTGAGTTGGACCCAAAGTCCAGAGCATTTGCGGGCTGCATCGGCGCCCTAGATGGCACCCACATCGACGCCCTCGTGCCCTTAGCACAGCAGAGGAGGTTTTTTAACCGGAAGGGCAGTGTGACTCAGAATGTGCTTGCAGTCATACAGTTTGATGCAACCTTCTCGTATGTGCTAGCTGGGGCAGAAGGGAGCCTCCACGATGCATCACTAGCACGGTTAGCTCTCAGTCAGTCCTTCTATATCCCAGAAGGGAGGTTCTACCTTAGCGATGCCGGGTTTGGCATACAGAGAGGCATCCTCGTGCCGTATCTAAGTGTGCGATACCACCTAGATGACTGGGAACATGCCCCCAATAAGCCGGCGACCGCAGAGGAGCTATACAACCTTCGTCATGCTCGACTTCGGATCAAGGTTGAACAGATCTTTGGGCAGGTGAAGCGCAAGTTCTCGATCCTAGATAAACGGAGGCCAGAATATCAGTATAGGGACCAGGTGAAGATTGTGTATGCTATCACAGGGCTCTGGAACTTCATCCAGAAAACAGAGAAACAGGGCGGAAATGAGCTCACTTTGGATCAAGTTGCAGCAGCCCAGCGGGCTCGAGAGACCGCGGACCGCGTTGTAATAGATGTGCTGCCACGGAAGCTTCGAGATACGATTAAGGATTTGAACTGGACGCAGTATACAGCATATATGCGTGCGTTAGCGTCGTCTGTTGATCTTGGCTATGCAGCTGCGGCAGCGGAAAGAGAGGTTGTTATGATGTGAAAGGATGAGGAATTAGGTGGCTAGAGCTAGGTTGAGAAAGTGCATCTTATTTTTAGATTATGACTTACTATGAGGGGTAAAATTATCATGCACATATGAATTACTTGCTAACACAGGTCTATCACAGAATTGGTGGTGTTGAAAATACTGGCCTGTTCTAATGTGCATAGTAATTGTATGGTGGGGTAAACTGGTGATCCCTCTACAGCCTCGTAGCCTTGGAGGGGTCAGGGTGTCAAGATGTCATACACCAGTGGCTATAATCGAGGTAATAAAGCGTTGAAAATTTCTAACACTGTAGCCTAGATATCACTTCTTCCTTCATTATCAACAACCTCAATTTCTTCCCCTAGCATCTCATACAGCATCACCTTCTTGGCTATGATATCATCATCACAGTGATTCTATAATACAGGCACTGCCGCTGACGCTGACAAGCCCTGCATGAAGCGCACAAGTTGAATCCCCTTGAGCCCAAACAGCTCCTTTCCATCACTAATCGCCATATCTAGATCTGGCCCGAAACCGCGAACCTGCTGCGACCCAACCTCTCTCATAACAGTTGTGTACTCTGAGATGGAAGCAGCTAGAGCGCCGATTGAGCCCGTCATTGTATCGCTATCGGCATCCTGGTGCGAGGACTTGACCCTTCGAGCCCGCCGGGCACGCGCAGAGACTATTGACGGTGAGGGACTGGGTGCGCTACGCCCCAGAGGAGTGACTACAGACGAGTCTGAAGTGGAAATCACTGACTCTTGCATATCTAGAGACTCAGAGATGTCCTCATCATCTTCATCACCAAAGGTTTCCCCCCCCTCTGCTCCTGCCGTCGTCAGGTCAATACGGTTGATCCCGGCTACATCGCCAGCTTCAATAGCAGTTGCCCCGCCGGCCCTGTTGCCGTCGAATACGAAGCTGTAGATCTCTGGCTGTGGAAGGCCCACAGACCTCAGCCAGGCGCCACTTGCTCCGTGCTGTCGGTCGTATGCATCCCACAGTTCATCGCTTGCGCTAACTAAGCCTGTGTCATGATCGAATGTGACGCCGGACTTGTACGCGATACAGAGGAATTGCTTGTGCTTCAGACGGAGGTTCTTGAAGTGAGTCATCAACTTCGGCACCGTAAGCGGCTCATTCGGCCACTGGGTCTTCATGACGATGAGGATATCTGCTAATACGGGCTTCAGGTACACCACCTTCATCGAGTTGAGCTTCCCTTCCGCCGCTGCCTCTTGGAGGCGCTCCAAGAACAACAACGTCATGTCAGGCCGCCAAAATAGGCGGGAAGGCGTTCTTTGAGTGTTCCTTTTCCGCTTCGAAGCTGCCCTCAAGGGCGAGGGATCCTGACTTTGAGCTGACTGCACTGCGCGGGCGGGCGGCGGCATATCGTTGGCGTCATCGGCAGCGGGCGCGGTCAACACACGCGATACAGGCTTAGGTGAGAGTAACGGCTCAGCTGACGAAGCTGTGACCTCTGGGTCGGCGGCAGACACAGGGCCAGCCAAATTTACAGTCAGGCTGTCCATGGCTGATGGTGATACCACAGGACTTCGGGCTGTTGGTCCTAGGTCGCTCCCTTCAATCGTCGGGCAGGGTTCGGGCGCAGGAGACCCCGACGGCTCATGCGGTAGGTCTGTGACCTCAAGGTCGGCAGTGGACATAGCGTCAGTCAAATTTGCAGTCAGGATGTCCACAGCTAATCAAAATACCACAGGATGTTCGGGCTGCTGGTCTTGAGTCACTTCTACGGGGATCACGATGAT
>JAZAVJ010000507.1:0-16285 GCA_037954315.1 Neonectria punicea | reverse complement strand
ATTAAGAAGTATTATAATCTATAGCCTTTTTCTCTTATAGAATATATTATATAGAACTTAATTACTCTATTTATAATAAAGAACTCTTTATAATTATTAACTTATTTAAGGAATTTTAATACTATCTTTAAGGAAGTAAGTATAAGATTAAGGTCTATACTAACTATAAAAATATCTTATACTTTATAATTTTATAAAAACTTAGTAGATAATAATTATAATATACTAAATACTTATTAGAATTTAACTATATAATTATTTATAGAAAGGGATTAAAGAATAAATGAGCTAATACTATTAGCTAATAAAGTAATCTTAATAATAGCTACCTAAAAATAAATAATTAAATCCTTAGCTTTAATACTAAAGGATACCTTAAATAGAAATATATTATTAATATATAGAAAATCTAGTAGAAACCTTAATATATAAGATTACTTAAATACTATTATACTTACTAAAACTCCTAGGTTAGATCTAAAAGAAATAAATATATTAAATACTTACCTAATAGAAAGATTTAGCTAGATAACTTAAAAATAGAAACTATTATAAAAGTAATTTATATAGAAGGGGGTATATATAATAATAATAAGAAATAACTAATTAGTACCCTTAAAAAGTATTATAAAGGCTTAAAATTAAAAGATAATACTAATAATACCTTAATAAAGTATAAGAAATACTTTAATAAACTTAATAAAAAGAAAACCCTAGGATATATATATATTATTATAAATTATAATAACCTTTATAATTAAATATAATAATTTAATAATAAATTACCCCTAGATAAGAAAATAAATAAGTAGTAAGTTCCTAGAGAATTATAATTCTAACTTATATAGAAAATATATAAGTACTTACTATATAAATATTAGGGAGTTAATAAAACCCTTAATAAAGTTAGAATAATATCCTAATTTCTTAGTATAAAGAATATTATTAAAGAAGTTATAAGTTAATATAATCTCTATATAAAAACTAAAGTATAATACTATAAGCTATATAGAGAATTATAATTACTATTAGTTATTAAGTAACTATAAGACTTTATTATAAAACTACCCTTATTAAAGAGTTTTATAATTAAAACCCTTTATAATAGTATTCTTATTATTATAGATAGACTTATAAAGTTTTCTTATTTTATACTATATTAAGAATTAATAGATATAGAGTAGTTTGCTTATAGTTTCTTATAAAATATTATTTATATTTATAAACTCTTTATAAAAATTCTTTTTAATAAAGAACTTCTATTTACTTTAAAGTTTTAGTAATTACTTATAGATTATTTAGGATTAAACTATTAACTTTTAATAGCTTTCTAACCCTAGACTAATAGTTAGATAGAATAAATAAATTAAGTATTAAAATAGTACCTTTAATACTATATTAACTATAAATAGAATAACTAGGTTAAGAAGCTCTTAATTATATAGTTAAGCTATAATATAGCTATAAACAAAAGTATAAAGCTCGCCTTAGTATATACTAACTTTATATTTACTCTTAATACCTATAGAATAAGCTAAGATAGATTAATTATCCCTAAAGCTATCCTTATATTAGAAAAATTAAAAAATCTATATAAAGAACTAAAACCCAAGCTTAAATTTATATATAACTAAATAAAAAGATATTATAATAAGAAAAGAATAAAGGGATTATCCTTATAAGAAGGAAATATAGTTTATCTTATAATAAAGAATATTAAAATAAAATAATAAAATAAAAAACTAAACTATAAATTTATTTAGACTTTATAAAATTATTAAAGAAATCTTAGAAAATAACCATTAGTTAGACTTACTACTAAAAGTTAAACTTTACCTAATTTTCTATATTTTACTCTTTAGAACTATAAAAGATATAATTTATACTAAGTCTAGTAATAAATATAAGATTAAGGTTAAAAGACTAAAAGAATATATAGTAGAAGTAATTCTTAATAAAAGAATTATAAATAAATAAACTAAGTATTTTATTAAATAGAAAGACTATCCTAAGAGTAATAATTAATAGGAACTAGCTAAAAGCCTTACCTATATATAATACTTCTTAAAGAACTTCTATTAATAATACTAAAAGAAGTTATAGAGAAATTATTAAGAATAGAAGACTAATTAAGTAAGTCTATAGTACTAGGACCCTATACCTTATTAATAGCTTACTATTCTAAAAGAATAGCTTCTTCTTAAGTATAAATACTATTTACTTTATTTAAATCCTATATACTATATATAAATAAAGATAAACTATACTCCTTTAGAACTTTTCTTTATTAATAAAGATAAGCTAAGTAAGATAAAGCCTTAGCTAATATATTTTTAGTTTATTTAATATTAGACTTAATCTTATACTATACCTTAATAGTATATATTATTACCTAGAAAGAATTAGTAAAATAATAATACTAGAGAAAAACACTTAAGATATACTTATAAAATATCGCAATATTAGAACTATTATAAGAATAACTATACTAAATATACTTACTATATTAAGAAGATTTCCCTAATATTTAATAGACTAACTATCCCTTAAAATAGTATAAGTAAGGCATAACTTTATAACCTTTAGATTTAATAGTATATACTAAAAATATAATAGTTAGGTCTATCCTAAGAGTCTAGGGTAAGTCTAAGCGTAGGGTATATAATCTAGTAAATTAGGATATTATTCTAAATAAATATATATATATACTATAGTATATTACTTATATTATAGTTTATAATAGTAATCTAACTATAGGATTATAGTTAAGAATTATAATCCTACTATAGGATTATAGTTAAGAATTATAATCTTACTATAGGATTATAATTAAGAATTATAAGCCTATCCCTAGATTATAATTAGGATTATAATCTGTGTATAGTTAGCTAGAAATTCATAAGGGTAAGTATAGTTTATATACTATATAATAGGATATAACCTAGGCTATAATATAATATCCCCTCTTTATTAGCCTTATCCCTAAGGCTACTTAAGTAAGCCTTATATAATTTCTACTATTAGTTTATAACTTCCTTCTATAATTTATCCTATAGTATACTAATATAATATTAAAGCGTATAACTAAGTAATAAGTAAAAAGGACAACTGAATATAATTCCCTTTATTACTTTATTAAGCTAAACTATTATACTAATAATATAACTCATACTTATTATTTTAAGTATAAGATTAACTATTAGATAGAGGCTTCTAGCTATTCTAATTATTATAAGGAGTGTATTTAATAGAGTTAGACTTATAATAGTATTTATATTATATCTTCTTATAAGGTTTCCCTATTGCCTTTTATAAGTATTTAATGTACTAACTTTTGCTCTATTTAGTAAATAAGCTAGTTAATTAGTAAAATAAACTTAAGAAGGAGGAAAAAGAAGCTAGTAATAAAATCTTAATTCTTTGTAACTAACTAACTAAGCTCTAGTTATCCCTTACTATAGTAGTAAGTTACTTAGCTAGGATTTAGAAGATTAAGAAAAAGGTAAAAGAGTAGGATTTTAATCTATTTAAATAGGGAATATAAGAGTTAGATAAGGAGGATAGTATTCTTCTAGTACTAGAGTCTTATAAGGGTTAGGTAGTGAATAACCTTTAGTTATTAAGTGTTTAGGGTAAAGTAGATTAGTTTACTTTAGGCCTTAGTAATAACTTTAGCAGGATTAGTTCTTTACTTAATTCTAGTATTACTAGTAAAAGTTCTTTAGGAGGTATTATATATAGATAAGGTTCTTAGTTAGTTCTTATTGATTTTCACTCTTAGGGTAGTCTTTCTATTTAATAAGATACTTAGTTTAGTTATTTACTTTTTATATATCTAAAATTACTTTTACTATATATTCTTTTAGTCTTTTAACCTTAGTTTTATATTTATTACTAAACTTAGTATAGATTATATCTTTCACTATTTTAAGAAGTAAAATATAGAAAACTAAGTAAAGTTTAACTTTTAGTAGTAAGTCTAATTAGTAATTATTTTCTAAGATCTTTTTAATAATTTTATAAGGTCTAATAAATTTATAATTTAGTTTTTTATTTTATTATTTTATTTTGATATTTTTTATTATAAGATAGACTATATCTCCTTCTTAAAAGGATAGTCCTTTTAGCCTTTTCTTATTATAGTGTTTTCTTATTTAGTTATATATAAATTTAAGCTTGGTTTTTATTTCTTTATATAGATTTTTTAATTTTTCTAATATTAGGATTGCCTTTAGGATAATTATTTTATTATTTCTTTTAGCTTAGTAAGCATTAAGGGTGAATTTATAGTTTATATAGGATAGTATAATCTATATACTCTTATATACTATAGTATTATAGCTAAGCTATATAGTTACTAGCTTCTTAACCTAATCTATTTATTTATAGTTAATATAGTATCTTAAGTACTATTCTAGAATTTAGTTTATTCTCTTAGTCTATTTATTAACTTATACCCTAAATATAGTTATGAGTTACTAGTTTAGTCCTAGATAGCTTATTAGTGCTTGCTAAAACTTAGAGGTAAATAGTAGTCCTCTATTAGAGAGAATCTCTATAGAGAGTTTATAAATATTAATAATATTATATAGAAAGATATAAGTAAACTATTCTATATCTATTAATTCTTAGTAAGGAATAAAATAGGAAAGTTTTATAAGTCTATCTATAATAATAAGAATACTATTATAAAGGGTACTAATTACTAAGTCCTCTAATAGAGGTAGTTTTATAATAAAATCTATAGTAATAAAGTCTTATAATTATTCTATAATTAGTAGTAATTATAGTTCTCTATATAGTTTATAGTATTATACCTTAGTTTTTATATAAAGGTTATATTAATCTATAGCTTTTTTAATAATTGCTTTTATACTAGGGAATTAGTATATTATTCTAACTTATTTCAGGGTTTTATTAATTCCTAGGTAGCTATATAAGGAATGTTTATATATTTCCTATATAAGCTAAAACTATAGTTTAGTTAGAACTTATAGTTTATCTAGTGTTTTTTCTTTTAAGGGTAAGTTATTATTAAATTATTATATTTAATTATAAAGATTATTATAGTTTATAATAATATATATATATTCTAGAGCTTTTCTAAGTTCTCTAGCTTATTTATTAAAATATTTCTTATACCTTATTATAGTATTACTTATATAATATCTTAGGTTTAAGCCTTAATAGTATTTTTCTAGAGTAATAATTAATTATTCTTTATTATTATTATATATACCTTCCTCTATATAGATTACTTCTATAATAATTTCTATTTCTAGGTTATCTAACTAGATTTTTCTATTGGGTAATTATTTAATATACTTATTTCCTTTAGATTTAATCTATAAGTTCTAGTATTTATAATAGTATTTAAGTAATTCTATATACTTAGGTTTTTACTTTATCCTTTATATACTAGTAATATACTTCGATTTAAAATATCCTTTATTATTAAAGTTAAGGATTTAGTTATTTATTTTTAAGTATTCTATATTAAAGTTACTTTATTAACTAATAGTATTAGCCTAACTATTTTCTAATCCTTTCTAATAGATAATTATATAATTAAATTCTAAGAGATATTTAGTATATTATACTTATTATCTACTAAGTTCTTATACAATTGTAAAGTATAAGATATTCTTATAGTTAATATAGACCTTAATCTTATACTTATTTCTAAGGAGGTAATATTAAAATTCTTTAAATAAATTAATAATTATAAGAAATTCTTTATTATAGATAGGGTAGTTTAGTTTAGTACTATATATATTATAGGAAAAGAAGGCTATAAGTCTTAATACTCCTTAATTATTTTATTAACTTATTACTATTTCTTAAGTATAATCTAATAAGTCTATCTTAAGTTTAATTTCTTAATTAAGGTTAAAAGTTATAAGAACTAGCTTACTAATAATATATTCCTTTATCTTATTAAATACTTACTATATAATAATATTCTATTTAAATAGTTTTCCTTTCTTTATAAATTAAGTAAGTAGTATTATTATACTATTAAAGTCTTTAATAAATCTTTAGTAATAGTTTATAAATCCTAAGAATAATTATATTTCCTTAAGGTTTCTTAGTAATTTCTACTTTCTAATTATAATAATTTTCTTTAGATCTATTTTAATCTTATTATATAAGATAATATATCTAAGGAATTCTACTTTCTTAATATAAAAATAACTTTTCTTTAGTTTAACTAAAAGTTTATAATTTTATAGTACTTATAATACCTTATAGATATATTTTATATATTTCTCTTTATTTTTTAAGAAGATTAAGATATTATCTAAATAATATATAATAAAAATATTAAGATACTCTTATAATATATATTTAGTTATATATTAAAATAATATAAATATACTTCTATATCTAAAGGGTATAATAAGGTATTTATAAAGTCTAAACTTAGTTCTAAATATAGTTTTCTATTTATTCCCTTTCTTAATATAGATAAGATTATATATATCCTTAAGGTCTAGAGCTATAAATACCTTTATACTATAGAGTTAGTATTATAAATACTAGCTCTATAATATAAGATAGAAGTATAAAAATAAAGAGTAATAACTAATAGGCTATAAGTATAACTTATTAATTATAAGTATAGTTTATTAACTATAAGTATAGCTAATTAGCTATAGGTATATCTATATAGAGTAACAATCTTAATAATTAAATATTTAGTAAGTAAAAAGCATACCTTCCCTTCCTATTTATTTCCCTAATACTTCCTATATTTATTCCTCCTAGGCAAATCCTTAGGAAATCCTATAGAAGAGAGTTCTTCCTATTTCCCTAGGATTTCCTATAGAAGAGGTACCTGGGAAATCCCGGTCCCTTCCTAGCGGAAGTCCTATAGAAGTCCTAGAAACCTCTATATAAGTATCTCTAGGGAGATCTATAATAATTGCCCCCCTATTAAGAGAAAGAGCACTACTTATAGTATAGCTATTAGGAGTATAGGTTAGAATAGAGAGGAAGATAAAGGAATATAGTAAGATCCTAATAAAGGAAATAAGACTATAATTTCCTATACCATATTATATAGAAGCAATTAAATAATATTACTAAGTATACTTATACTATTCTTTCTATTAATCTATTAGTAATTCCCTCCCCTTTCCTTATAGTCTATTTAGTTAGCTAAATACTTTCTCTATCCTTTAGGCTTTATCCTATATATTAATTATAAATTATTCTTAGATATAGTTTATAGCTACTATTATAGTAATCTTATATATAGTTACTTTGCCTTTATAAATAGCTCTAGAGGGAACTAAAGCTAATAGGCTTAGTTTACTTAATATAATAATATAGATAGCTATAGATAGACCCTTACTATATTTAGGAGAGTGCTAATTAGGGTACTATACCTCTATTAGGTAGTTAGCTTATAGGTTCTACCCCTTAGTATTAAGGTTCTTAAGCACTTCCTAAAGGTAAGTACTAAGTAGCTTACTATTAGAGAATACTTATAGCTTTAGGACCTTAGTAGTAAGGTCTATAAAGGTTTAGGATTAAATAGCTAGAATTATAAGGGGTTTATCTATATTAATAATAAATCCCTAGGAAATCTAAGTAAAAAGGGCTATTTACTCTAAGGTTACTTTAGGATAGGTATATTCCTATATAGCTTAGTAAAAGTTAGCAAAATCCTAAGTGTATTACTAGTCTAGGAAGATTATATACTAATTACTAGTAATTATAGTAAAAATATAGACTTTATTCTTATTAATCTCTATATTTATAGCTATAATAAATAGAAATATAAGGATAGAGAATAAAATCTTAAGGTTTATAGAGGTAAGTAAGGATAAGTATTAGGGTATCTTAGATATATACTACTAGAACTACTCTATTAGGTTATTAGCTTATTTATGTTTAAGAGTAATAAATAGGTCTTCTCTAGTACTTAAGTAGGTAATCTTCCTATCCTAGTAAAGATTAAAAGGAATTAGTATATTATTTTATAGGGTTATAAGAGGTATACTATAGAGGTAAGATCCTAGGTAAGGTATAGCTATTATACTAGTTTTTAGGAACTGGTTATATATTATAGTAATAAACTTCTTAACTCTAGTAGTACCTCCTATAGATCTAAGGATAGCCTAGCCTTCTTCCTAAATAGCTATAACCTTCTTATTAGTATAAGCCATATACTACTAGTTAAGGAATTCTATAAAGATAGAATAGAGTTTTATACTTCTAATATAAATCTCTAGGAAATTAGTCTTATTTAGGGCTTATAGTCTATCTATATATATAAGGGCTTTAGGTAGCTTAGTAGAGAAGTAACTATAGCTATTATAAGCTAGTAGTATAAGAGCTATATTATTATTAGAGTTCTTAATTATAGTAATAGACTAGGCTTAGGAAGTAGTATAGAGTATAGCTAAAGGAAGTTCTTTAGGCTTAAGTATATAGGTAATTATAGTAGCTCTACTAGTATTTTATTAATTATTTAGGTTATAAAAGTAGTATAGGTTTTAATCTCTTAATAGCTTAATAAATCCTTTATTAGGGTTATACCCCTTATGCTTAGCTTAGGTATAATAAGAGATATATATTTTATAGTTAGTATAGGCCTAATAATAGAAGTAATAAGCTTTTATAGCTATATAAATTTAGCTCTTATTACTATAGAGCTTAAGAGTATATTAGTATCTAGGGTAGATAAGCAATAGGTTATTCTTAAAGAGGGAAGCTACAAAGTCCTATTAGAATATCTTAGTATAGGAAGGATAATTATTAGAGCTAAGGGCGATTTAAAAAGGGCTATAGTTAGGTATATCTTATAGTAATTAGTACTAATCTAGTAGGAAAGGTTATATTATACTTTAATATAAAGGAATAAAGATATAGGAGATATAAAATAGCTATATTAGATTAATATATTATATAGAAGTTATTATTTAGTAGGGTAGTATAGATTACTTTAGTAATAAGTAATATCCTTAGGATTTACTATATAGTTAGTCCTTAAGATTTTCTATTCTAGGCTTCCTTAGGATTTCCTAATAACTTATAATAGTTAGTATATTAAGGTTATACTAATTCGCCTAATTAGATTAATAGCTTTAGGAGCTTACTTATAATTATAAGGGTAAGAATAGGCCTATATTCTAGCTATAGTATACTATATAGTACTAGGCTAAGGCTAGCCCTTAGAAAAAGGTAAAGAAAAGAATAGAAGAGAGAAAGAGGAGTTTATTATAGTAATAGCTATTAGGGCTATATTTATACTATTCCTCTATTAAGTTTAGTAGAAGTAGTAATTATTTTAGTAAGTTATTCTTCCTCTATTCCTTCCTTAGTTTTAATAGTCTTTCCTTTTTTCTACCTATATTAAGTACCTTCCTAGGCTACCCTAGGCCTTTCTTTAGTTTCTACCCTATTATTACCTCTTATAGTAGAGTTCTAAGCTAGGGTCTTATAAGTATTACCTTAATTCCTACTAGTTCTAGTAGTTTAGTTCTTATACTAGTCTATTATTTTATAACTAGCTCTTTACTTATGCTTAGTATTGTAAGCTTTAGGGCTAGTACTTATTACTTTCTAGAGTTAAGATCTAACTTCTCCTAGGTTCCTATATTACCTTCCTAGCTAGAGTTCCCTATAGGCTTAGAAGTATTTATAAGCCCTCTTATAATCTTCTTAATAGAGCTTTATAACTCTTTTACTATAATCCGCTTTTAGTAGAAGTTTTAGATAGCCTTATTAGTATTAATTACTTCTTCCTCTAGCTAAAGGTTATAGTTACTTAAGTATCCCTTCTATATTACTAGGTATTTATTAGTTTCCTTCTTTCCTTACTTTTACTTTTACTATCTAATAACCTTATTAATTTTATAATATTAGTACTTATTATACTATCTCTTAAGTTAGTCCTCCTTAACTTTTACTAGTCCTAGTTATTCTTTTAGTTCCTTAGTTAGTTTTAGGTAAGCTACTAAAACTACTAGGTAGATATTTAGGTTATCTACTATTTCTAGTTAGTAAGTAAGGTAGCTAACTCTTTCTATAATCTTATATAGACTAATCTAGCACTCTTTTAATTTTAGTACTTAGTTATATACTATAGTATATTCCTTACTAAGTTATAGCTAAACCTAGTTATTAGGCTTATATTCTACTAGCTTATATTAGGAGTTATACTATTATTTTATAATTACCTATATATAGATAATAGTAATTTATACCTCTTCCTAGAGAATGTCTTATTTAAGTACTATACTTCCTTCCCTTAGGTAATATAACCTATTATTTATTTATTATTTAATAATAAGCTTGCTTAGTGCTTACTTAATAGTAAATATATATAAATTATTAAGTATAAACTATAGGGGAATTAGTATATATACCTATAGCTTATTAGGGAAGTTACTAATAAAATATCTTAGTACGATTTCTATAGTTTAGTTTTAGCATTCTAAGGCTTTATTAGTTTAAGGGTACTAGGCTATAGATATAAGGAGCTTAGTTCTAAATACCTTTTATATTTCCTATTAAATATCTTTAAAGAACTTTAGGTCTCTATTTAAGATAATCCCCTTTTATATACTTTAGTTATATTTTAGTAATTTAGTATATAAAGTATAAGCCTAATCTTATACTAAGTACTAATTAATTTCTAGAATTAATAGATATATCTTAGAGAACTTATAGGTAACTATTAGTAGATTATTAAAGAATAGCTTCCTTATGTTTTTCTATAGCTTACTTATAGAAAGGATAATTAAGAATCCTTTAATAAAGTTTATTATAATAGTATAAAATAGGATTAGTAAAGTTATAATAAGAATAAGCTTTCTAAGTAGTTTCTAGTAATTATTCTAATTCTAGTTATATATATTATAATTACTAATATATTTAGTAATCTATTTATATAGCTTATAGATAATAAAGCTAGATAATAAGTTATACTATATTTATATTTTACCTTAGTAATACTTTTAGAAATATATATCTATAATAAGAATCCTAGTAACCTTATCTAAAAGGTATATTTATTGCCTTCTATCTACCTTAACTAAGTATATTAAACCTTTAGTTTAGATAAATAGTAAGCTAATCTTATTATTATTATCTCCTAACTATTATAGAATAATCTATTACTTTATCTCCTTAAGGTACTCTTTCTTAATCTTATTATATAAGGCTAATTCTATAGTTATATAGGTAAAGTAAAAGACCCTCTTACTCTCCTATAGCTTATTAAGTTTTCCCTTAGCTAACTTATTACTTTTAGGTTCTTTTTCTTAGAGCTAGGATAGTATGTTTAGTATAATATTAGTTAGGCTAAGGATATACTTTATTTCTAGTAGGAATTAGCTTATATACTAAGTAATAACTATAAGTCTCTTATTTATTTACTTATTCTTTAAGAAAGCTAATATACTTTATATAATTACTATAATAGCTATATAGTTAGTAAATACCTATACTAGCTTACCTCTTATAAAGTATAGTATTATCCTAGCTTTTTAATATATCTAGATTAGGCTTATTATTTCTAACTCTATTAGCTAGTAATCCCTTTTAGCTTTCTAAAGTACCTAGCTTAAGTAAAGGATTAGTTAAATAGCTTTTCCTAGTATAGGGCTCTTTTAGTCCTAGGTATACTTTAGATTAAGATAGTATAGTATCCCTCCTAATCCTTATTCTTTTAATATATCTAACTATATAAATAGCTCTTAGTTTAGATTAAAGTAATAAAGGGTATTAGCGCTAGCTAGTACCCTACTAATATCTATAAAGTAATGTTCTTTATCTTCTATTAGGGTAAACTTAGTCTTGCTAGTATAGGCTATATATTTTAATTTATTACTTAGTTCTTTCTTTACTCTAGCCTCTACTAATATATTAGTCTTCTAATCTTATAGTAGTATAATCCTTCTAGTAAATTATTTAATAAGGTACTAAAGCTATCTAACTATCCTAATCTACTTCTTAAGTTACTATAGTATCTTAGGGAATTTAAGATTCTATAAGGCTACTACCTATTCTTAAGTATTTCCTAGATTAATTCTATCTATATTAAATCTTAATAGTTATACTAATTAATACTTTATAAAGGCCTTTTCTAGTAAGAGAGTAATATTATAGTTATAGAAAAGTTAGAATACTTTCTAAAAGTTACTAATAAATTCCTTATTAATATCTACTACTATTATAATATTATTAATAAATACCTATATAAAGTCTATATATAGCTATAGTATTTAGTCTATAAACTATTATATATATATTAGTAAGTTCTAGAATCCTATTAGTATAACCCTTAACTATTCTAAGCTATAATAGCTTATTACTATAAATTAGTCTTAGTACTTATACTAAATAAGGAACTAATAGAAGAAACTCTAAGTATTAATTACTATAATCTATTTCTTACCTTATAGCTTTACTATAATATCTCCTTATAGTAGTATTAAGTATGCATCTAGTAGGGTAATATTATTTAGGGCTTAAAGGTTAACTATTACTCTACTCTTTTCTTTCTCTCTAATAGTTCGCTATATAATAAATACTAGGCTAATAAATAGTATTAGGCTATATACCTATTATATCTTACTTTAGTTATATAGAGTATTAAATACCTTATCTAGGAACTTCTTACTTTTAAGACTTAGTAGATATAGCTAGGAGCTTAGCTTTTTCTTATACTAGTTATTAATTAGTAGGATCTTTATTTCCTAACCTTCCTCTATAGTAATTTCTCCTTAGTCTACCTAAAGGTCTAGGAATTCCTCTATAAGGGCTTATAGTCAGGGTTGTGAAATTAGTTAGTCCGTTTTAGACTAACTAAGGACTAGTTTAAATTAGTTAGTTTTTAGTTAGTTTTTAGTCTAGTAAGACTAGTTTTATTCTAAGGGTAGACTAACTAGTTAGAATTAGTTTTTAGTTAGTTTTTAGTCCAAAAAACTAGTCCTAGTTTTATTCTAGGGGTAGACTAACTAAAAACTAGTTTACTAGTCTATTAGTCCAAAACTAGTCCTAAGAAATAACTAAGTCTAAGAATTAGGCTAAAATAAGCTAATAAGACTATAAGGTTTATATATACTATTAAACTAATTAATTAAAGTATTTATATATAAAAGCCTTTATTTCTTAATCTATTAATTTATATATTTCTTAATTTATAAGTTAATTAAAGCATTAAATATAGCTTTAAGATTATTAGTTAAAGTATTAAAATAATTAGTTAAAGCAATAAAGGCTACTAATTAGATATTGTAATTACTAATTAAAGCATTAAAGCTATATATTAAAGCAATTAGATAATTAGTTAAAGCATTAAGCCTATAACTTAATACAATAAGGTTATTAATTAAGATTAAGATTATTAGTTAAAGCATTAAGATAATTAGTTAAAGCAATAAAGGCTACTAATTAGATATTATAATTACTAGTTAAAGCATTAAGGCTATATATTAAAGTAATAAGATTATTAGTTAAAGCATTAAGACTACTAATTAGATATTATAATTACTAATTAAAGTATTTAGCCTATAACTTAATATAATAAAGTTATTAATTAAGATTAAGATTATTAGTTAAAGTATTAAGATAATTAATTAAAGCATTAAGGGTACTAATTAGATATTATAATTACTAATTAAAGTATTAAGGCTATATATTAAAGCAATAAGATAATTAGTTAAAGTATTAAGATTATAACTTAATATAATAAGATTATTAATTAAAGTAATAAGATTATTAGCTAAAGTAATAATATTAATTTACTTTAGTAAGATTTATAATAGAAACCTAAGATAAATAACTATATAATATATCCTTAATCCTCTCTTTAGCTTCTATTATTTAATTTATCTCTCTATCTTTTCCTTATTATAGATTCTAATAATGAATTTAACCCCCTTTCTAAGTCTAATAGTAAGACTATTCCTTTTTTAGAAAATGCTAGCTAATTAGCTACTTCTAAAATAGATAGTCTTAACTAATTAGGATTAGACTTAGAAATTGCCTTTTCTTCTTCCTAACCTATTTCTTAAGATTAAGCTTTTAAGGCTTATATCTTTAAATATGGCTTATTTAAGAAGACTATCTTACCTTCTAAGGAAGGTTAAGACTAGCAAATGCAAATTAGTTATATAATGTAAGTCTTCCTTTTTAATAACCTTATTAAATTAGCTTATAATTTAATAGGTATAACTAAAAGAGGGTTAAGCCAATTAGAGGCTTTCAATCCTCTAACTTCTAAAGGCACTATCAACGGAAGCACCTAGTAGTTTCTTATAATAAGCAGTCTAAAGCTACTAGAAAAAGAAGTAAGCTATTTTATTTATTCTTTTTTACTTTAAAAAGCTAATTTAAATTAGAAGTAGATTTTCTTAAGCCTAATAGCCCTTTTAACCTTAATCTAAGGAATAAAAGATCTAGATAAGATCTACCTAGCTATTCTAATAGCTTTCAGGAAGAAAAGGCATTAAAGAAGATTCTTTATTTTCTTATCGAAAATAACCTATCTTTTAATATCTTAAATTCTTATAGCTTTTAAGACCTTCTAACCTATTATAATAAGTAAGTTATTTCCTATATCCTATTTCCTATTTCCTATTTCCTATTATAATATATACTAATTTTAATTAGGGCTAGTCCTTTAGTTAATAGGTAGAAGGTTAAGGGTATCTTAAATAATACCTTTAATAGTAGCTTATTAAAGCTTAATAAGCAACTAGAGGAAAATATAGTAGACTTAGGGTCTTTTTCCCTAATGTTTAATGTATGGACTTTAAACACCCAAACAGCCTATTTAGGCCTTATCCTTATTTTTATAAATAAGGACTTTTAGCTTATTTATAAGCTTATTAGTATATAAAGATTTTATTATACTAATAATAATTCCTATTTAGAAGTGAGCTAATAAGCTTAATTTAACTAACCTCTTAATAGGCTTTAATCAACTTTCTAAAAGCCATACTAGCCTTTATATATATAAGGAATTTATTAAGGCCTTAATTCCTTATCCTACTATTATAATTAATTCTATATTTAGGTAAGCTTTCCTTTTTATTAAATTAAGCTTTTAAGCTAATAATTAACCTTAATAGCATTACAAGGGATAATACAGTGAATAATAACACTTTTATCTCTGCCTTTCAAGATGACTATTTATTATCTATAAATAGGAGATTTAAGTATGATATTCGCTATATAGCGCATATAATTAATCTTATTACGCAAGATATCCTTAAAGAATTCCTTTTATCTAAGGAATTAGAGGTATTATTATCTAATCTAGATAATAATATTATCTTTAGGGGGGAAAATGAGCTTGCTAGTAAGTTCTTTCTTTTTAACCTTAAATTAATGCTTAAGCTAATTCTTATAGCTCTTATTACCCGGATTCGCCGAATAGCTATCTTAACTAAGTATATAACTAGCTTAAGCAGCTATTGGAGGAAGGCATAGCTAAATTCCAAAGGGAAAACAAGCTTCTTACTAAGAAGAAGAAAGTCCCTTTAGGTAAGCTTATTCTAAATCCTATTCTTATTTTTAACCTTATTTTACTTAAGCTTACCTTTAATTAGATAATTCAACTAGATGGAATTCAATATTTAGAATACTTGAATCTAGTATTGAATTAAGAGACCCTTTAGCGTATATCTATAAGAATACGACTAATAAAGAGTTTTAAGAGGTTAGTTATTTTTATCCTTTCTAAATAAGCTTAATAATCTTATTTAACTAAAAATATAGGTCTTCTTATTAGACCTTAAGTGGGATTTCCTAGTTAATATTAAAAGACTATTTAAAGTCTTTATGAAACCCTTATCTAGGCTATAAGGCCAATTTTATACTACTATACTAGAAGGCTTATTATTTATTTACCAAATTTATAATAAGCTAGAAGCTTTAAAAGAAGCTTTTATTGGTTATAGTATTAAAAGGCCTGAATTAATAAGTCTTTCTTTCCTATTTCCTATTAATCTATATTAATCTATTATTAGGCTGAAGGCTATTTATACCTAGTAAATGCTATTAAGGCTGGTTTGCATAAGCTAGGGAAATATTTCCCTAGAAGTCTTACTAGTACTACTATAGCTCGCTATAAGCCTTATCTTTATAGCATGATTTTAGACCCTAGGTTTAAATTAATATATTGCAAAGGTACTGGCTTATTAGCTTTCTATCCTACTATTAGTCAGGACTTAATTAGCTTATTTAAGGCTGATTATTTAAGGTAAAGCTATAAGGCTAATTATAAGCTTATTCTTTATTTACTAACTATTAAATAGGGTTA
>JAZAVJ010000506.1:0-16622 GCA_037954315.1 Neonectria punicea | reverse complement strand
ATTCTTATATAAAGATAGACTTATTACCTAAGAACTTAATTACTTAAAGGTATTTATTAAAGGAAAGAATTAAGGTATTAATCTTAATATTATACCTTTATAGTATTATAATATTATTCTTAGTTATCTATAGCTAAGGAAATTCAACCTATATATTAACTAGAGAATAGGCTAAGTATATATTAATAATAATAATATACTCTCTAATAATAATAAGGATAATAAAAAAAAGAGATCTTAAACTTTAATTAATAATAAGATAGATAATAAAGTTAAGGATAAGGAAATATATAATACCTTACTATTTCTAAAGAGAATATAATATAAGTATTAAAAAGATAAGAAATACTAACTTTAAAGAACTATTAAATACTTATAATAATAGTTTATATAAATAAATAAGGACCTTAAGAAATAAAAGAAACTCCCTAAAGAAGAAAGGCTTAAGAATATACTAATATAGTATTATATTTATAATAAGCTCTTTATAGAGAAACTTAAAATAGAACTATTAGAATTTAGTTAATAGAACTATAAAATTATACTAAAAGATAGAATAATAATTATATTCTATAAAATCTTTAATCTTAATAAAATATAATTATAAATACTTAAGGAATATATTAAAGAAATATTATAAAAAGGACATATTAAGATTTTTAAGTTATTAACTAAGTATTTTATTATATTTATTCTTAAAGAGAATAATAAACTTAGACTTATTATAGATTATTAATAATTAAATAATATTACTATTAAAGATTAAACCTTATTACCCTTTATTATAGAGCTTAAGGATTAACTCTATAGAATAAAGATATTTATAATATTAGATCTTAAAAGTATATATAATCTTATCTATATTAAAAAAGAAAATAAATAGAAAATTATATTTTAAACTAAGTTTAGACTTTTTAAATATTTTATTATACTCTTTAAACTTATAAATATACTTATATTCTTCTAATATATAATTAACTATATATTATAAGAATACCTTAATATCTTTATTATATATTACTTAGATAATATTCTAATCTTCTTTAAGATAGAAGAAGAATATATAGAATATATCTATAAAGTATTATAAGTATTTTAAGATTATAAACTTTTCGTTAAACTAGAGAAAAGCTATTTCTATATTAAGAAAGTAGAATTTCTTAGATATATTATTTCTTATAATAAGATTAGGATAAATCTAAAAAGAATCACTATAATTAGAGAGTAAAAACTACCTAAAAACCTTAAGAAAGTATAATTCTTTTTAGGATTTATAAAGTATTACTAAAGGTTTATTAAAGGCTTTAGTAGTATAGTAATACTATTTACTTAACTTATTAAAAAAGGAGAACTATTTAGATAGGATATAGCTACTTAATAAGTATTTAACTAAATAAAAGAATATATTATTAATAAACCTATCTTAATAATCTTTAATCCTAATTAAGAAATCAAACTTAAAATAGACTTATTAGACTTTACTTAAGAAAGAGTAATTAAATAATAAGATAACTAAAGAGTATTATAACCTATAGCTTTCTTCTCTTATAAAATATATAATATAAAACTTAATTACCCTATTTATAATAAAGAATTCCTTATAATTATTAACTTATTTAAGGAATTTTAATATTACCTCTAAGGAAATAAGTATAAGATTAAGGTTTATACTAACTATAAGAATATCTTATACTTTATAACTATATAAGAACTTAGTAGATAATAATTATAGTATACTAAATACCTTTTAGAATTTAACTATATAATTATCTATAGAAAAGGATTAGAAAATAAATAAGCTAATACTATTAATTAATAGAGTAACTTTAATACTAGCTACCTAAAAATAAATAACTAAATCCTTAACTTTAATACTAAAGAATATCCTAAATAAAAGTATATTACTAGAATATAAAAACCCTAATATAAAGAACTGCTTAAATACTATTATATTTATTAAGATCTATAGTATAAGGGAAATAAGTATATTAAACATATACCTAATAAAAAAGTCTTAGGATATATCTATATTATTATAAATTATAATAACCTCTATAACTAGATATAGTAATTTAATAATAATTTACCCCTAAAAGAAAATAAATAAACCTATAAAATAAATAGAGTAATAGGAAAACCCACTCTAGTCCTAAGCTCTTAAATATAAAATAAGCTATAAGTCCTAACTAAACTATAATACTAACTTATATAGGAAATATATAAATATCCTTTATATAAATATTAAAGAGTTAATAAAACCCTAGAATAAGTTAGAATAATATACTAATTTCCTAGTATAAAAAATATTATTAAAAAAGTTATAAATTAATATAACCTCTATATAAAAACTAAAGCATAATACTATAAGCTATATAAAGAGTTATAATTACTATTAGTTACTAAGTAATTATAAAACTCTATTATTATAGATTTTATTATAAAGCTACCCCTATTAAAGGATCTAGCTACTAGTACTCTTTATAATAGTATTCTTATTATTATAAATAGACTTATAAAATCTTCCTATTTTATATTATATTAAGAATTAATAGATATAGAGTAGTTTACCTATATCTTTCTATAAAATATTATTAGTATTTATAAGCTCTTAATAAAGATTCTCTTTAATAGAGAATTACTATTTACTTTTAAGTTTTAGTAAGTATTAATAAGCTATTTAGGACTAAATTACTAACTTATAACTATATTCTAAGTATAAGTTAATAGATAAACTAAAAGGATAAACTAAGTTTTAGAATAGTATTTATAATACTATATTAATTATAAATAAATAGATTAGGTTAAAAAGCTAGTAATTATATAGCTTAGCTATAATACTACTATTTATAAAAGTATAAAGGTTATACTATCTTATATAAACTTTAGATTTACTCTAGATACTTACTAAGTTAAAAGGAATAGTAAAATAATTACTCTAAAAGCTATCCTAATATTAGAAAAATTAAAAAACCTATATAAAGAAATAAAAACTAAGCTTAAATTTATATATAATTAAATAAGAAAACACTATAATAAGAAAAGAATAAAGGGACTATCCTTTTAATAGAGAGATATAATCTACCTTATAATAAAAAATATTAAAATAAAGTAATAAAATAAAAAACTAAACTATAAATTTATTAAACCTTATAAAATTATTAAAAAAATCTTAGAAAATAATTACTAGTTAGACTAACTATAAAAAGTTAGACTTTACCTAGTTTTCTATATCTTACTCCTTAAGATAGTAAGGGATATAATTTATACTAAGTTTAGTAATAAATAAGAAACTAAGGTTAAAAGACTAGAAGAATATATAATAGAAGCAATCCTTAATATAAGAATTATAAATAAATAAACTAAGTATCTTATTAAATAGAAAGACTATCCTAAGAGTGATAATTAATAGGAACTAGTTAAAAACATTACCTATATATAATACTTCCTAAAGAACTTTTACTAATAATATTAGAATTAAGTAAAGTAGAGAAAGTACCTAAGTCTATAGTACTCTAGTTAATTACCTTATAGTTTTCTAATAGCTAGACCTTAGATAAGGCCTTAGAATATACTATAGCATTTTATTACTCTACCTTTTCTAGTTTATCTAAATTCTTATAACCTTAATAAACTATCTTAGCTACCTTCTTATAAAAATACTTTTCCTAATAATATAAGTACTATAGTTATATAAAAGCTTTAAAAAGATTAGCCTTAGCTTACTCCTTTTACTCTTCTAAATAATCCTTTTCTTAAGAGATATAAGTAATTATAATAAATTAGTACTATAAAAACTATAGATATAAGAAACCTATAAGCTTATAAAGATATATTACTAAAATCACAATTTATATACTTCTTCTCTATATAGAAATTATATTATAACTTTCCCTTTATAATAATATAAGAATAGTAATTCACTTTAAAATAAGTAGAATAGTAAGGTATCTTAAAGCTAAACCTTTTAATAATATTAGCAATATTACTATAATAAGTAGATAAAACTTTAGGGTATAATAAGTTCTTAGAGATATAACCTAATATTATAATTAGTTAGAAGGAATAGGAATAATTATAAGACTAAAAATAATAAATACTTACCTTTTAGGAAAAAAGGTTTACTTAATAGGCCTTAAGGATAAGACTAATAGAGGGGAGATATTATATTATAGACTAGGTTAGAATTAGGTGATTATAACTAATAGAACTATAACTATACTTACTTTTTCCTTTCTAATTAATATAAAGAGTAATAATAGTTAGAGTAATAGCACTCTAGGAATATAATACTCTTAGGAGTAATACACTCCTAGGAACTAGCGCTCCTAGCTCTATATATATAGAATAGCACTTTTATAGATAGTATAGCCTTACTAGCTATTAATATACTTAGTTATATTAAATCTCTTATTCTATTATTACTAGACTATAATTAATATTACTTATTATAATATTCTAATCTACTTAATTATATACCTTATGCTTATACCTACCCTATACCTCTAGGTTAGATATAACTATTATAATAAGAGTATATACCTTATAGAATATAAAGATAGTAATAGCTCTATATTAAAATACCTTCTTAAGAAATATAAACTCTATTATAACTAGAGTAATTATAGCTTAAATATATAATATTAAATTTATTACTAGTAATAATCTAATAAGCTAAAATTATAGTCTTAAAATAAACTTTATACTTTATCTTTATAAATAGCTTATTAATAGTATTAATATTCTTATTATTATTTATTTCTTCCTATAAGTTTATAGTATTAAGTTATAGTAATAAGAATATATTATCCTTACTCTAAATATATTTTAAATACTATATTAAGATCTAAGAGTAAAAGTAAGCTAGAATCTTAAGTATAAACTAATATTCCCCTAAGTATATAATATATATTAAAGTTTTTATTTTTAGTATAGTTTAAAGAGAAAAATAATACTTTTTAAGATTTCTATTAAGTTAGAATAGCTTAACTAAGAATAAAAAACTCTTTATATTAATACTAAGCTTATTATATATTTAGTAGTATTAAAGTCGCTTATCAATTAGTAATATATATCTTAAATAAGGTTTAGTAAGGAGTTATTTACTTTTCTATTATCGTATTAGCTAGGAATTTTATTTGCCAAGGCATTGCTAGCACATAACTCTCCTAAGCTCCTTTTATGAATTGGACCGTGCCGCCAAAAGTAAGGCACCTTACACTTAGCAAGGTCATTATCGCGCATTATCTCCACTAACACCTTTAGTGGCTTTTGTAGGGCATGGAGAACAGCCCTATTGATGGACTGGGGTTATCAGCACTTAGGTAGGCTAACATCCCGCTCTACACCTAATTTGTAAGGTTAAAGTTAAGGATGGGCCCCTATCCCTAAAGGGATATATGTTAGGTATAGCCCTTAGGGTGCGCTCCATCGCCGCTGGCGGGCCACTTCTACCGGACGGAGTTCTCGCCCGGCAAGATCCCTCAAAGTTAGTACCCCCTACGCTCGATTCATCCATTCCCATTTCGGCCGTTCCTTGGGCTACGCCTCTTCTTTTAGACTCCCCAGCTGCCGTAACCAGGAAAGAGTCGCCGACGTAGCAGTGTGATGGTGCGCACATTCGGATTCCGAATCACGGTAATCTTAGAAAGACGCAGCAAGCCCTTCAGATACAAATACCCTGGCCACCTCCAGACAGAAATGCACTTTTGCAGATGCATTCGGCTGCCTTGTTTGCCGATGCACTCTGGTTCGGCAACTCAGTTTCGTGCCTGTCACTTTCTCCCAGTTTCTTAAGCTCACACCCTTTGCGCCTTGGTACTAGAGGGAACCCCTCCTTGCACCCCAGTCTCCGGCTTCCCCTTCCCTTCTGAGGAAGCACAGCGTCAACAGTCTGCAGAAAGGGTACCAGAACCACAACGCCTGCTTCTCAGCTCACAATGCAAACCGCCAGTGTTGTGCCGGTAAAGCGCGTAGCGGAGAGTGCAAGTGCTGCCTTCCATTGGGATAACCCAGCAGTCCACCTGGCAATCTTGCATAGAGTCTGTGAGGTGCAGTTCTAACTCACCCACGAAGCTCACGCGCGAGCCTCTTTTGAGGATCAGTCAAGTTACCGCGGCGCCAACCATCAGCATATAGCGGAAGGAATGCTGGTTCGAAATTTGCATGGGTTATGCCCTCATGATCTATGGCAGTGTGGAGACGGAAGTTCCGGATTGACGGGTAAGTTCGAGCCCAAGTTTTGTTCGTATACGACATATATCCGGGATTGTCAATGTGGTTTGTTGGGTGTTGTGAGATAAGTGTCCCTGCTGAGACTATGGTGGGCATTAACGTATGTCACATGTATCAGGATATCGGGATATCGGATTTCTGCGGTTGTGACGGAAGTGAAGCTTCCCTTCTGTCATCATAGGCGTCCATCGCCACTTGCCTCGTCACCGGCCTCATCATCAGATAAGCCCTAGGCCTAGCTTTTCCTTGATTTTATCAATAGCTAGTTGAAGCCAAAGACTCCGACGGATCCGGAGCCTCTCGGCTGTCCGAGGTCATCCGAGGTCATCATCAGTCTCTTCGTCTATAAGACTGACCCAAAGACCCTCATTAGATAGGAAGAATATCAAGAGCTTCTCGCACACATGATCATATCCATCTGCTAGATGCAACAACGTAATAAGAAAGTTTGTCTGTAGTTTGTGTTGCTACCTCTTTGAAGGCTCTAAAAGGGCTCCCAGTGATGGGATTTTCCCCGCGCTGAAACGACGCTACGAGATCGAATTGCCCAAGCGGAAGATCCCAGGCGAGCCAGACCGCTACCGCCTACCAGCGACGCGGGTTATCCGCAACAAGTCTCGAGCTCCCCCCAGAGCCCGTGGTAAGCAATCTTCTCTCTTGTGAGGCACACGCGAAACACGGTTCTCATTCTCTCCAAACTAGTGTTTCCGTTTCCGAAGCCGTATTCTCTGGGCTACCAGCACACCTATCCACCGCGACCACCCCAACGTTCGGCGACTGCGTCTCGATCCATCGCCTACCGGTGTTTGTTCGCCGGAGAGAGTCCGCAATAGCCGCTTTTGGTGGGCGCGGATATGCGCTTAAGAAACTCGGCGGGACGAGGCGAGGAGAAGTTCCCGTACCTCGGGTGGATTGCAAGGGGATAGAACGCGAAACCTCGCAAGCCTCCGCAGTGCTCGACAAGTTTGCGTCAGTCTGCTAGAAGGGACACTGCACTACTAGTATTCTGGCCGCTATCGGAAGATCGGTTTGGCGTGCGCTCAACGCAGTTGACATCGGCTGCCAGTGCGTATGAGATCTAGTCAATATTATCGATATTGTACTTCTCTAGTTCAATTTGGAGATGCTTAAGTCCGCTACTGTATAGGTGCTCCTGGTTGCTGTCGTTAGACCTGGGATTATCAGCAAGCTGCTATTGAGTGCTTGGCGGCCTGCTGATGATGATGCTTCAGTTTCGTCATTGTTTGCTCTTCTGCTCTAATGATCTCTATTTCTACTAATATTGGGGGTGGAATCAGACTCGGAGCCGGAGTCGGAGTTAGTATTAGAGTTAGAACTCGGGTCTTCGTCCTCATCCTTATTTTCCGATCGCAAATGCGTCTCTACGGGAAGTTTCTTAAGATCTTCATTGACCTTGATTTCGATGTTAGCTCTATAGTCATATATGTGAAATACAGGCTTATTATTAAGCTAGAAACGGTCATAGGCATGATCCCGGGAGAAGGTTGACTAGTTATCCATAAACAGTGTCTGGAAGGTCGTCCACTTATCGTACGATAGGCTCGACGAACGCCGGTCGTTTAGACCCCAAGAGGGCTTGACACCTTCGCCCAGGAGCTCTCCATCCATGAAGATGCCAATGATGTATTCCGCAAGAGCTTTCGCTTGATGTCGCTCGAGGGCGCTGCTTCGACGGGAAGCCTTTTGCCGTTGCCGACGTTGGCCCTGCGAACCGGATAGGTCATCCATCTGACTGTGTACCGGATGCATCGCCATGAACCACAGCTCACGAGACGCTGCAGTTGCGATTCGGAAGGTCCGGTTACGGATATCGAAGGGTAGGCTGGGCAGGGCGGTCATTGATTCAATTCAATCGCGCATCTGGTGGACGAAGAAACATTGAATGAATCGAGCAAGCGTGCAAAGCGCCATGGGGTTGACCTTGATACACATGCTTAACTCAATCGGTGGCCTAGACTACATTGATGACCACCTTGAGATTGGCTGTTGCGTGCTTAGATGATAGCTTGCCGGGTAGTTGACTACCGGTGAACTAAATAACGAGCTGTAAATCTGTGACGTATCAAAGTGTCAAGTACATATCTCCACCAAACAGCCACCGTCCCTCTCTGCACAAGTTCATATGCGTATCGAGGGTTCTCCATTGGTGGAGGCCAGATATAAACGGCCGAGTGGCAGCCGGTCGATCCGCCTTCCTCAGTATCCTGGTGAGAAGACTATGCCCGTCATAGTGTGGAATTATCCAGAAGTATCGCGAGGCCTCGGTCCCAAGTGAACTTTTCCACTCTATTGCATCACCGACACCGATGTGTGATTGGATATGGACGTGTACAACTTACGGCACAGCTGACGATAATAGCAGTGATCCCAGAATGTACGCGGGATGCCATCGTCCCAATTGAAGAGACCTTTGACTCTTTCTGAATAAGTATTTCCCAAGCTGTATTTTCCCTTTCGTACCCTCGATAAACATGGTGGTTCACCAAGAAGGCCACCGAGTACGTCGTGGCTCAATCCGTGATACCCTTGCCAGCACTCCGCATCGTGCTGCTCGGATTCTGGATCGGTGTCTGGAGCCGTGTAGGTCTGGCGAATTACCTGCAGCGCGAGATGACGATGTATCATCTTGTGCATGCGGTCGAAGGTGCCAGGTAGTTCATCCGGCTTAGAAGCTTGCAAGCGGAACTCTAGTTCTCTAGCCTCAGAATACTCTCGGCTAAACAAGTTCACGTCTCTCCAGCTGCGAAAAACACACTGCAGTCCGTTGAAAGTGAAGGTAGTTGATGCAACAAGGTTGCCATGCAGGTGGAAATCAGACCAGTTGAAAAGCTCACGAGATAGCCAAGCAAGCCCCGTTTGGTGCATGGTCCGTTCGAAATCAAGGCCCCGAAGACGTTTGCCCTACCGGCTCACGTATTGGTCCTTGAACATCTGGGACCGCCTCACGACATGATGGCAACTGACACTCGCTTTCAAAGACCGAAGGAGAACCGTAGCCATGATCATATTCCTTTAGTGGACTTCACAATCGGCATCTCGACGACTTCCTCGCGCTCGACCAAAATCGATAGCAGAAAGACACCTATTGAATTCCCATCGCATAAAGTTGTTGACATAGGCTGTCGGGAAAACCCAGTAAGGACGGATGGCTTCCGCTGGGTTGTGCTGTGGATGGATTGACAGCCATGAACAATTTCCAAGAGATGCGATATTCTTCTTTGACACCAAAGCTCGTCTGAGTCGATGCATCTAGGGCGGAGATGACGCTGCTATAGTACACATCGCGGGGGCCCTGTAGTTTCTGGATGCAAGTCGTCAGAAATAGAAGAGTTATCATTCGATTCAATCAAGGAGGGGCGATAGATCGATAGATCGGTCTACTGTACTAAGTTTATAGCATCTACCAATACGCTCAGGCAGCCCAAAGGCCGCGAGTATGTTGTCTGGGTAGCTAAACATAGCTCAGCTTCCACGTTTGGTGCTGTGTAGACTCGAAATCGGATGTCTTTCAGTACTACTATCGATTCTAGCCGCCTCCGAACACGTCTCGCGACAACGTCTCGCCTCGCTTTTTCCTCTTTAGAGCCCATCGACTCAGTTATGTTGCTCAACCTGCTAATCCACAGTCCAGAACGCCTCAGTGTCCCATACCGCGTTGCCGTTTACGTCCGTTGCGGCATTGGATCCGTTCTCATCCGTCCAGTAGAATGCGCCCCGTGACGCATCTACGACACGGCGATGGCCCCAAGGCTCCCAATGAAGCATCTGGTTGATATTCCAAAGCGGACGTCCATTGTAGAACTCGCGAAGAGAGGGCTGATACCCGTAAAGGTCCGCCCCCAAAGGAAATTCACCTTGGCATCTCCGAAAGCCCTGCACCAAGAGCTTATACAAGGCCTCCCTCAAGGTAGAGCCACCGGGGTTCTCTCGAGGAATAACCCAGCAGTCTACCTCGCAGTTTGGGTCTTTGATACCAGACTTTGAAGTTGCCCTAAACTGTAATAGCAGGAAGGTTGCATGGTCAAAGCAGAAAATCTGGGGGCACGAATAGATGTATGCGTATCTAATCCACTCCTTAGTCAGTGCAGAGATGCAGAGAATGGTTACTAACGCTCTGAGTTCCTGAGAAAAGCTCTTCTGGCCTCCAGAAAGCTTGCCATCCTGCCACTGATCGGGCAGAATCAGACCTCTCTTGAACTCTCCGATAGTCACATGCTTCCTCTTGCCATTGTGCTTGACTGAGTAGGCAACATCAACTGTTTGGTCGAACTTGGTATCGGAGAGCGGCTTCTCATGCGACACTTGGAGCACGGTTGGATACTCTCCAAATGCCGCGAGGACGATGTTAGAGACCTCTGTATGGAACCACTGGATGCCATCTTCCTCCGAGCTGAGTCTCCACTCTCTGTAATTGGGGGGATACGCGCCTGTTTGAAGCCGCGCATTATCATCGTCATACGGTTCCAGAAAAGCGGCGTCGTAGCTGGCCACGACATGGCCTGGTCCTTGGACAGTGGTGTGGACGTTGAGCTTGGTGATGGCAGGGTACGATTTCGTCCATGGCTTATTGCTCGTTGATTGGAAGCCCGTAACTTTCACGGGATTCGTTGGGTGCTGGTTGAGGAGGTTAAAGACTGTGGAAGACATGATTCCAACAAATAATCCGATAATCCGTAGCGCTATACGGAGCTCTGTGGAATAAAAATAATAAAGCGTTGGATGATTTCGATTTAATTGCAGGGGTCTTATTCACCTGTTTGCACGTTTCGTTAGGCATTCGTTAGGCAGCAGCGGGGGATGCTGACTAACATCTCGGACTAATTTGCATGCCGATCTCCGTCATGTGACCCACCAATGATTCACGGGAAACCTCTCTGGCCACCCCTAATTGCCAGCGTGCATCAATCCCTCAGTCACCTCGCCCGCACCATCGTCGCTCGTGATGGACGAATACGACTCTAGCTCTCGTAAAATCAAGGTAAGCTGTTTCTCGAGTTACCAAGAGTCACATCACTCATCTCCCCTCAATCAGTTCGGTTTTGGCCATAGCCAATTGACAGCCATCGGACATTACAACGACCATGGGCATCCCCATGTGCTTCACCTCACTCTCCAGCGCAGCCCATTCACCCGAGCAGCGAGTCAGCTTCTCCTGCGACTCCCTTCAATACTTCAGAGCCTGGTTAGACCTCTATGCCCCGGCTGGCTCTTGCCAACAAGCCTGATCCTGAAAAAACTGAAGCCGGGCTGGGATGACGAATTCGACAACGAGAAGCGCATGTATGAGAGGCTACAGGACCTACAGGGATCCACGATACCGTTTTTCCACGGCGAGGGCCGTTGCGAGGGCACTCGGGCTTTGATTCTCTCCAAGGTGAATGGGGTTGAACCATTCAACCAGAACGACCCTTTGCCACTTGTGGACTTTCAGGACCGGGCCAGCGTCGCCTTTGACGCGTTGCGCGCCAGGGGAGTCATGTACGATGATATCAAACTTGATAATCTTCTGATCACGGGGGATAGAATCGTGCTGATTGACCTCGAATCAGTATGGGAGCCTGAAGATATGGATTATTTCTTTAAGTCGTGTGTTGACAACATCGTTAGATTGTACAACATCTATCTCAGCGGTTTAGAAATGGATTTCTAGATCGTGTATCTAGTGATGCAATCTCCTCTACACGTACGTACGTACAGAAACGTTATGCCATGCAAACTTCCCCCTTCCCTTTTTGGTAATACTGGTAACTTTAGCAGCCTTCTCGCCGTCCTCGTCCTCTACCATTCTAGCCTTAAACCTCTATTTCCACCTTAGTGCTAACCCCCAATACATTGCCCGTTGACTGTAATACACCTTCCCACCCACAATCTTCATTAGTAGACACTATCGCGGCATCCATCCAGACCTTCTTACCTAACGCATTCATGACTAACTCTAGGTATGAATCTTCGAGTTCTAGCCAGTCCTTCTCCTCAAGATCCGCCTAGCGCTTTTTATGGGCATACTTATAATCCTTAAAGCGATCTAATACGTAGGCGTTTATGAAAATGAAGGCCTATATATTAGCGTGCATAGGCGTAAGGCGATTCTGAGCCTTCGTATATATAAAACTAATAGTAGAGAAACTTTCATTCTAAGAGCACTAAGTTTGTAAGCGTACTTATTATCTTTATAGCTACTCTAGCTAGAATCGAGCACTGGTTAAGGGGGCACTACCATGCTATTGCTAGCTTAAAACCATTATTATATATAGCGCTGCGCTTATTAAACAAGCCCCCCCAGGCTGCCATACGCATTCAGAAGTGAGTGAATTCAGAAAGGACATAGCGATATTCGTCATCATTCTTCAGCTATTTCTTCAAATACTCTTGCACGCGCGTGAAGACGCTAGGCGGTAGCTTCGAATTTGGGCTGGTTGTGTCTGGCCGGAGGGCATTGGCGATCTAATAGATATGGTACGTTTGCCTATCAAGCGGGGCTTTGAATATGGCGTTAACATTGTCCTATGGAATATTAGGGGACTGATTAGCCTCTCCTATCTTAGACCATTTCCCTTTGATTTACAGCTAGCGATTTATAACGTATGCGATTCCTAACCTATTAGCCTTAAAAGCATGTTAAAATTTATTCATGGGCTTTAGTACTGTGATCGTAGCCTTACGTTTTAGCTAGAAGTTATTATCTTTAATGATTCGAACCGCCTTAGGCAGGAGAATAGGGCAATCTTAAGATTATAGCTCTTTATATATATTTTTTCCGAATAGACTAGTCTTTAGTAGAGTCTTAAGAATAAAGAAAAGAGAAGAAAGAATTATACTAAGAACCTTAGTATATAATTATACTATTTAGGATAAGAATATTAATATTAGTTATTAGTTATAATTTTCTAGTAATAGCTAGTAATTTATTAGTATCTTTTAATTAGTATATAAATTACTCTATTTTACCTTATATATTAGTATATCCTTAACCTTTATAATAGGAATTTAGACTATAAGAAAAATATAAGAAGGATACTAGCATTATTTAATAAATTCTTAAAGAATAGAAGAAGAGAGATATTTTTAATTAGAAGGTAAAGGCTATAGGAATTATATAGAGAGAAGTTAATATATAAAAGCTTAAGGTATCTCTCTAGTAAGTTATATATAGTATTTTCAGTATCTATATAGATAGAATTAATTCTAAAGAGAGGGTTACTATATAGTGTTTATATTTCTCTTTATATTAACTTTACCTAATTCTCTACTATATACTATATATCTCCTATATTAAGAGTCTTTTAGTAAAAGGCTAACTATCTAGTAGTTATACTAAGAAATTAATAATTCTATATCTTAAGATATTATTAAAGGCATTAAATATAATATTAAACTATTCTAAATACTAATTATTTATACCTCTAAGGGAATAATTATATTATTCTTATTTATCCCTAGGTTATAGACTTAGATAGCTATAATATAAAGGTACTAAGCGCCCTATTAACCCTTATAAATATCTTATTCTAGATATACCCTTCTTAACTAACTATAAGCTATATATTAATAACTTTTTCATCCTTACCATAACCTAATCAATTATATATTATATTCTACTTATGCAATAGCTTTAGTATAGGAGCTAATAAGGTAGCATAAAGCGGTTTAGCGCTATAGAATAATATAATAAAAAAGCATAAAGTAAGAGTTTAAGTAATTAATCTATTAAGTGACTTTATACTTACTAATTAATACTAAGAATTAGTATATAGTAATATTGCCTAAATTTAATCCTACTAGTTTACTAATTAATACTAGTCCTAATTATAGTAATATAGATTATATAATATCTCCCTTTTATTTAATTCTTTCTCTTTTCCTTCTTATTTATTATATATACTACTTAACTTTTACTAAATATCTAACTATAGAAGATAAGAATATTATCTATAGGGGATTTAGTCTCTAGCTTATCTTACTTATCTATAAGTATATATTAAATTAATATGTTAAATACTAGTAGAAGAATTCTAGCTATATTATCTTCTTTTCAAAATTCTATATTAAATTAATAGGCTATACTACTCTTACTAAAGTATAGGTAATATAGGTTATATCTAAATATACTATTATTCTAGTTCCTAAGGTATATTATACTTTTAAGTATAAGAGTTAGGTCTATATTCTTATAGAGAGAATATTAGGCTAGAGCCTATTAAATAGATAGTATTAGCATTCACTAGAGTTAAGGGCCTAGATACTAGACTAGCTTTAATTAATACTTATAGAACTCTAAAGCCTCCTACTAGAGAATAGCATAGGGGTTTTAAATATTATTAGCAGCCCTATCTATAATCCATAGCTTCTTATAATATTAATATAGGGCCTATTTTAAATAAGTAGTGAATTCTACTAAGCGCTATATAATGATATTAAACTTAAGAATATTATATAGGGTAGCGTAGGCCCTCTAGGCCTTTAAAGTCTTATTTCTTTCTATAATAGAGAATAGGGACTACTAGTCTTTACTTATAGTAACCTAAGTAGTATAAATATCCTAGCTTTCTTATACTAAATATACTAAAGTACTGTTTAGTAAATAGAATCTTAGTTAAGCCTATAGTTTTTAAGTATATACTAACCTAATTCCTAGCGTTACTATAGTACCTCTAATACTTCCTTTACCTAATATATATAGTTCTAGCCTAGGGTTTATCCCTTTACTAGGACGTTCCTTAAGATAGCTTTAACTTAATCTCTCTTCCTAACCTTTATAGTCCTAATAATATTAATAATTTCTTAGACTTATATAATAGCTTAACTACTATATACTAGATAGGTAGGCATAATATATTATTATATATAATAATATAATAGGTATAAGCATCTATCTACTATATAAAAATTAACTACTTATAGGTTAGATACTTAAGTTAGTAGGCTATACTATCTATAACCTATTTAAAGTATAGTATATAAATAGCCCGCTTTACTAAGGTAAGATAATAGTAAGCTTAAAGTAGCTAATACTAGATTAAACATAATAAGCTAAGTTACTAAAACAATCCTAGGTTTATATACCCCTAACTACTAGTATATAATTAATATCTAATAGTAGATACTATAAAACTAGTAAAACTATCTAACTAATTAATATCTATAATAAAAGGTAGGCTATTCTAAGTATAGCCTAACTTTATATTATAATAGAGGATACTAGTACTATACTTAAGATATATAGTAGTGAATATCTAGGTATAAGAAAGCTTATATTTTATTATAAGGCTAGTATAGTACTTAGTATCTTATCCTCTATTATACTTCCTATTATACCTTTTATTACTCCTCCTATTAGTTTCTAATTAATCCTTACTATTATTTCTCCTAGGAGGGCTTTCTTAATAACTGCCTATAAAGGGTTCCTCTATTATATATTTAAAGCTATTAAGTGTGGAAAGGTTAATAAGGTACCTTCTAGAGTTAAAGAGAATATCTATATATATTTTTAAAACCCTAATACTAATAGTATAAGGCTACTTTACTCTTTTCTATCTATTTAAATATTAGTAAGATTAGCTATTATTTATAATAAGAATATTAAAGTTTTATTAAAGTAATTAAATCTATTAGATATTAGCCTTTTAGCCTTAAGGCTAGATAAATATAAGTCTTATTCTAAGCTATATTAGTAAATATTCTAAAGATCTTAATAGGCTAAGAAAAGATAAGGTTAATATAGGATTCTTTAATAATACTTTAACTTATAATTAATTAATTATTATATTACCTAGCTATTTTTAAGGAGAGTAATATAACTTTCTTAGTTCTTATTAATACTAAGTTAATTAAATAATACTATTTAGACTTTAAAACCTTAAATATAACTTTTAATATAGTTTTTAATCTAAACCTAGAAATAATATAATATTAATTTAATATATTTACTTCTTTTATACTAGTTAAAACTTATAAAATAAATACTTTAGCAGCGGAAAGGGACCGGAAGCAACACCCTAAATCGATAGCAGTCCCTTAAGAAGGTACACAGTAAAGCATCGTACAGGCATCTTCATCGGTCAGCCCAAAGCTACACTAGATTGCGCGTATATACTATAGCAATCTTATGTTTAGTACCCTCTAGCAGGAAAGCATCTCATGAGAATGATTATCAGGTCGGTAGTAGGAAAAGAATGTTAGTAAGGCATTGAGATGGCCTACTGCCGGCTTAATAATCGGTGTGTGAGGGATAAAGGGCGGACGGCAATTCGTGTTGTGATCGGAGAAGAAGGATCTTAAATTCTCTCGTAAATAAAGGCAAAGGACTTAAGCTTCGAACTCGAAGAGTTCTCTTTCTCTCGTCTCTCTATAAGAAGGGAAGAATCTCTCTG
>JAZAVJ010000505.1:0-16816 GCA_037954315.1 Neonectria punicea | reverse complement strand
GTTTAAGTAGAAAAAAGTCTTAATAAAATTTTTAAAAATATTTATATAATAGCTATAATCTATAAAGTAGAATAATATTAAAATAAGTAAAAATATATTTATAATAAAAGTAATATAGAATATAGAATATAACTATATATAATTATTTATAGCTATACTTAAACTTTATAGTATTAAGGCTTAATAGTTCTTCCTTTATTATAAAGTATTTTATCTTAATATAATATATAAGATTATATACTATTAAAAGGACTTATAGTATATAGTTAGGGTTAATATAGTAAGAAAAAGTGCTTACAAAATAATTTTAGCACATCGGTCCCTATAGCCTTCCGTAGGTAGGCCTCCAACGAGCAGCCTACCAGGTTTCAAATGTTAGTTCGATACTTGCCCTAGCATTGCATTTTTAAGTCCGTAAATTGGGACCCCTCCCCTCATCCTGATCGCATTCTCCGCAACGGTCGCTCATGGTTTGACGGTTCTCGTGCAATCTCTCGTCTCCCTTCCTCAGAAGCGCGCCCAAGCCGCTGTTGGAATGCTTCTTTCTTTACACTTGGTGCACAATCATCTCCAGCGGCATGGCGCCCCAGGGGAAAATCGTGGATGGGGAACTCGTATCCTGGGCTGCTTACCGGAATCGCGACATGTCCCTCGGCCATCTTCATCCCAGCTACCAGTGCGGCATCTGCGGCGGAGTGTTGCAACTAAATGAACGATGCGTGGGCTGTAAGGCCGACCGTCTCCCCAACTGCTCCCCCATCTGCCTATTCTTATCGCGTGCCATCTAGTACTCGGTAACCCCCAGTCAACCACTTGCTGGCTCTCTACCAGGCCGTTCCTGTACCCGGGAAATGGCTACCGTCTTCGCGCAATCGATGGCTGTGACAATGGTAGCGGAAGGATATGGCTTGCCCGGGCTCGTCAGGATGCTGCCCGAGGTCAGACGAATGGTTCGGGACTACTCGCAATCCAGCTAGTTCTGGTGTCTTGTGGCGGCACTCGACCTCGCTGCGCAGTTCGGCGCCGTGCCTTCGAGCAGCTTCCCCAGGGGCATGGCGGGTTTCACACCTGGGATACACCGAATTCCCCACAGGCATCCCAGACCTGCTTGCATGGTTCTCCAAGTGTACCAACTCGCTTTTGCACCATCGACATATCCTCGATAACCGGACTTACCTTCTTCTTCGCCTTTGGTACCTTCTATGCCATCCACGTTCACACTGACACCGCGCCCTATGCTTCGATACCTCCCGAGTGTTTATCACGAAGGGTACAGGACGCTGCAATCTGGAATTATGTTCCTATCACCGGGAATGATCGGTCCTGAGCGTTGCCCGTTTACCTTCTTGAGGGCCAGCTTTGAAGTCAACTTCTCTGCTGCCCCATTGGACAACGTCGCCCTTGCTAAGGTCTTCCACAAAGAAGGACGCTCCTATTGCAGAGGACTGCTCTTTGCGTACCAGGACGGCGCACGGCGCGCGCTAGACGACTGCCGCGTCGGTGTCGATCCGTACGAAACGTACGAGGCGCCGCGGACTTTGTGTGCCTCTACGATGTCAGACTGGGAGACGCATGTGGTGAGGTGCGGAGAGTAAAGATTCATTTCTCAGACGAGCCTGTAGGCGACGGTGACGAGGTTGTCGGGTGCAATTTCTATGACATGAAGGGCACTCTACGTTTCTGGTTCGATCACGAGCAAAGCCATATTGAGGTTCTTCCTGGATGAAATGAGGTGGAGCTGGCGGGAGTCACTATTAGTAGCTGGCGATAACTTTGAGAAAGCCCTCTGTGTGCAAGATGCTGCATTTTCCGTCGGCTTTTCCAGTCGTACTTCGACTAGACTCGAGACTTCATGTGTAGTCCTCATGCTGCTGCAGCTTCGAGCATATCCACGTTCCTAATCTTCACTGGTGGAAACACTCTTCTGAGACTCAACTTGTCTCTGTTATAGTGTGTATGATGTACAGGCTATCTCTGAGGAGTCTAGGGTTGCCATGGCCAAGAACGATTACACTGCGGTCCATTTACAGCGGAAACGCCCCTCATCAGGCTTGGGCTGCACCATGTAATCTCCAGGGTTGCTTTAAGCACATGGCACCTCTGAAACCTGTGCAGTTCCTCCAGCCGCGGCGGGACACCCGCCAATACATTTAGAACAGCCTTGTTGGGTCGCGCCGTTGAACTGGTTGGTGGACGTACCGCTACAAGCAGGGATGCATCTGGGTGCTGCGCCGCTATAGTAGCAGTCGTAACATTGCGCGCTCGCCGTAGACAGAAGCGCGAGCGCCACAAAGATTCCTGGCAGCTTCATTGCGTATGCGTTTGGTCTAGTGAGGTGGTTAGTACCGATTCCAGCCAGAGTTGTACAATTGGGCTGAGTTCGTACGTCGGGTAGAGGTGGTAGTTGATCGCTAAGAGGACGTCTGAAAGGGGTGGGTTGTTGGATTTTGAGAATAAAGAATGTCTTGTCTGAAGTGAGGATAATAGATGAGTTTATATAGGCAGCTGTTACAAAGGCATGGAATATAAGGTGGAGAAACTGTTGTCATCAGTATTACTAGACAAATGATATCTAGGTTACTAGTAATATACATTACCAGGATCTTAGATGGTATGCCATGAAGTCCCTGGCAAACTTGCATGAAAATCTTGGTCTCCTAACCCTGTCTGTTTCACCTAGGCACTCTATAGTGAATACACTTCTGGCTCACGAATTGGTCCATAGCTCTCCCAATCCCTAGAGTATGAGGGGTTTGCATTCATTCAGCGACGAATTATCGTACGTGCTTGGCATAATGACAATGTCGATCCCTCTCCACTTCCCCATTAGCCAGGGTGGTTTGATGGGTTTAGAGTTGTCATGACATGTCAGGAGATTAGCATACGACGTTCTACGTCAAAGCCAAGGAAGGGTCAAACCAAACGACACAAGCTGCTGATAAAGCGAGAGTTTGTCCCATGCCGGGACATCGCGTATACCGACCCGACTTTCCCGAGTGACCGACATTTCCTAATCTGGGATAAAGCCTTGTTCTTAGGTTGATTGGGATAAGCAGGACCATCCAATTGATCGGCAACGTGACACGAGTGGCGGTGTCGGATATGGTTTGGGCCAAGTCGCTCTTCCCCGACTTCGAACTCTAATTTACGAAGTGCCTGCTGATGTATTCTAGAACGGGGAATGAACTGCCAGGGGTATAAGCTTAAAACATGACGACGCTAGGTTCGGGTTGTTCGGATGAGAATTCCCTGTTCTCTCTTGGCTCGTAGTTCTCGGTGATATGCCACTCGCGGGACGTCATCCCAGATACTTGATATTCTCTGTGGTGAACCCCGTTCCGATTCGATGTTACATGGCACTTTGGTTTATTGAGACGCTGATATTGTGTCAAAAACCGAGTTCTTTGCTGTTGTGGCCGGCCCATCCCAACATCATTCTATGAGCCAGCAGGATAACCAGCGGTGAAACTAATGATTCTGACAGTGCATTTAACCCCACCTAGGCGATACCGGGGCAGGAAACCTTTTCGCATTATGAGGATGCCCGAGGGCCCGATGGCCCTGATTTGTCTACCTTGGGGTGTGAAAGCTTCTGGGAGTATAGGGAACCCTCGGTTTCATGTAAAGGGAGAGACATTTAGGGAAATCCATTTCTACGTCATCCTGCAAGGCACAGACCGATGCATAACAATTGGTTGATAGCTGTAATCTGAGAAGGCGGGCCACCTCAGTGCAACCTTGATAGTCATAGAGTTTTGCCCGGCAATAGTGCCAAATTACGAATACGGACAATAGATGGGGTGTTTATAATTATCGAGACTAGTAATTGCGCCTGACCGACTGATCACACCCTGTCAATCAAAATTTAACCATGAAACCATACTTAATGCTATGGTCAATGCCAACCCGTACTATAGCTAATTATATGGACTTTCTGAAGAAGCATTACGGAATGACAGGCTGCCGGCTCCTGAGTGAATCTATGGGTATTTATTTAAGCTCCATTCCCCGCTAATGCTCTGAAATGCTAAACTTCATAGTAAACATTCACTCGTCATCATATATTAGGCTGTCTTAGTCCTCCCAACCTAAAGTTCTCTTTGTCTTTACGCAGTTCATTTCTATCTTTCGATAACACTCGCACTGGCCTCGATAATTATGGGAGGCGGAAGCGTTTTTTGTCTTTTTGGATGACTGGACAAGCACAGCGCCTCCCGAACGAGACGACAACTGCTCCTGGTCTAGCATGATCGAAGGCAACGTATGGTTTTACACTTATGGTTGCGGACATAAAAATACCAATTGTATGCGTCCTGACATGGCAACTCGTTTACTTCTGCAGGAAGCCTTCTTCTCCTGGCCACGGTAGTTAAAAGCTATACTGGATGTTGAAGAATTGCCTTGCCTGCAGATGGTGTCAAATGTAGTGGTCTCACAGACTTCTGGGTATAGGAACTGCAGTCAAGGTCTCCAGAGACGGGAAAGTCTAGCCGGTGCCAAGAAGAAGGAACGCTAGATCTGGGCTTCTTTAGCTGCGATCAGCCAAACTGACGTAACATTATGAGACCAGACTCAAAAGACTTCCACAGTCACCATAAGTCAGCTTTGACGTCAGCGCGCATCAGCTCTACCCCTCGCAAATTGCATTGCTGCACTGGCATTGCTGCCTAAATTGCATTTGGGCTGCAGTCAGATCATTTCCCTTCTCCCCCACGCCGTACGCTATACAATCCTCCTCATGGCGCGAATGCTTGACAAAGAGCCTCAGGGACCCGACAACAGCACATAGGAACAGGGACCTACAGTAGCAAGTATCGACCCAGAAAACCGACGTCGTAGAGGAGCCGGTTGAAATATGGCTTCCTCTAGTAACGCCGTCCCGTTCCAACTCGAGGATGCGGCGAAAGTCGAGGTGTTTTTATGCCTCATGCTGGCAGCCAAGCGCCCATTTTTACTTTTGGAAGTGCAGATGGCTCTACGCGCACACGAGCATGTGAGGAGAGGCCAACAGAGAGAGCACAGCAGAAATGAGATCTGGCTAGGCCATGATTCACCCCTCATCGAGCTTGTGGATGGGGTCGTCAGACTCAGTCAGACGGCCGAGGCCTTGCTCCCGAGCGAAAATGGCAGCGCGGGAGCCGGCGAGGACTCGATATTCCGCAGCCGCTGGAAATTATCTGTTTCTGAGCCTCAGAGGCATTCCATCATGGCCGAGATTTGCATTGCGTCCCTCAGCATTGGCCAGACTGTGCCTCGTGAATTCTTGACAGAACTCACGGAAATGGAAGTGGCATTCCAAGGACAGGAGGCCCTTGGCCGCTTGAATCCATATGGCCACGATATACCATCGATTCTGGGCATCGAATCCGATCCCGACGACTTCGACGTCAGCCGACTCCACTTCGACCACGACCTCGGCCTTAACAGGACTACAAATAAGTTCTATGTTCGGACGATAGAAACCTTGGAGGAAAAGTGTGAGACCATCGAGCGGGAGAAGGATGCTTGGCAGAAACTTTGGAAATATGCATCGACGAATTTTCCGTCTCACTTCAGGCTCTCGCAGCAGTTTTTTCATGGAAAGGTCATTGAGGATATTCGTGAACCATTCTGGAAGCCTTACGAAGATCTCTTTACTCAACCAAACGAGATGTGGTGGGCGGACTGCATCCCAGCAGGACAGAACAATCTCTTCCCCTCTGGAGGCCAAAACTTGCCACTGAAGTTGGCTGCCTACTTCGGGCACTGGAGACTTCTGAGACAGCTGGTAATGGAGAATGAAAGCGGATGATGGGAGCTTCTAAATGGACAATGATGGATTGTGGTGTCTGTCAGCTTGGTACATCCCAGGACGGAAACTGATTAGAGATCGGTTATTCTCAAGGTTTGCGAGAAGGTGATTTAATGCTATTGTTATTGCTAGGGTAGGTATATTACCTACTAAGTGTGTCTCAATCTATGTTACTATAAAACCTGCTAAAGATACTTAAAGCGCATTACTCAACGGCCTTTCTGCGCGGAGGTATCCGCGTCGTCGCGAACCAGAGGGGCTACGTCCTTCCTAGGAGTGTCGCCGAGAAGAAGAAATCGGGCAGCCATGAATTCGATGCGACCAGGTGCATAAGTGCCTGAGACCTGCTGTTATCCAGGACGCTAAAACTTGCAAAAAATGCCGAAGGGAGCTGCCTTAGACTGTATAATATATATATATATATATATAGGGGTGGGTAGTGGCTAAGAGTTAGCTATAAGAATTATAATAATAACTAAATATTAATAAGGGACTTTATAGATAGTAGCTTTATTAAAGATTATAAAAATATAATTATAAAACTAAATAAATATTAATTTTAATCTATTAAATAAGAAAGAGTAGGATATATACTATATAATTATTATAAGATATTTATAGTTATAAAGAACCTATATTAACTATATTAAGCTTAGTAAAATAAGAATAAAGATAAAAGGTTAAGTAAAAAGGTTTAGCTATTTACTAACTAAGCTTATTATAAAAGTATAATCTTTATATAATTATTACTTACTCTATTTATATACTTTTTATTGCTTCTTTTTCTTATTCTCTTTCTTATCCTTTTTAATAAGTAAGAATAAATCTCTATAAGAAAATAATATTAATATAGCTATACTCTTAGAGAAAGGTATATTATTCTACTTAATTATTAGCTAGTAGTAAGTTCACTAAGAAATAAAATACTTATAATAATATAGAATATTATAATAAAGTTAGTAATATAGTAAATATCCCTAAATAAATAGGCTAGTAGGTTATTAATAAGGATCTAATAGGGTTAAAATAAATAATTATATAAGGATAGAAAAGGTTTTCTTTTTAAAGAATTATTGAAAAATTATTAAAGAATTATCTTCCTAATTATAAGAGATTTTCTAGAGAGATTATTAAATTATTAAGAGAGTTTTTAAGATTTTTATTTTACTTATAGAAAGATTATTCCCTTCTTTATAAAGATATAAAAGAAAGAAAGCTTTTTAAGTTTAAAGCTTAAGTTCTTTACCTTTATTTATAAGAGATTTAAAGATCTTTCTTTTCTAATTATAATATAAATTAATATTTACTTTTTATCCTTAATATACTAATTATTAAGCTAATAGTAAGCCTTTTTATTACAGCCTAGTCCATTAGGAATAGTAATAGGCTTAAATGCTTAGTTAGTATGCTTAGTAATTACTATAATAGCGATTATTAACTAATCTTTTGCCTAATAGTATAGCGGTCTAGTATAACTATTATACTTTTTAATACTTTATTAATATTCTTTCCTATTACTAACTTAATAATTATTCTTATAAAATACTTTCTTATTAAAGAATATTAAATATAGAATTATTAAAGTATATATATATAATTTAGTATAGCTTTAAGCTAATTAATAAAGATACTTATATAATATATTTCTATATACTTTCTTAAGAAATTATTATTAACTTAAGGTATTATTTTTCTAGGTATAGTTACTATAAGGAGGCTTATTATATAAAGGATATAGTTTACCTTACCTTTATTAATAAGATCCTTATAATATATTATAACTATAATAAGCTATACTTAGTATAATTCTATACATACTATATTATATAGAAAGAGTAGTAATAAGTAAGGAATACTTACTTAGAGAGACCTATATAGTTTAGCATTCTAGATAAGTAATATAAGTATATAGTATACTTACTATAGGATATAATAATAAGTATACTAATACTAATAATATTAATTATACTAATTTTCCTTACTTATAAAGGACTTAAGTAGCTTTTAAAGTAGCTTTAGGCTAAGATAAATATATTAGCTTTACTAGCTTTAGTAGTAAATAGACTAATAGATTAATTAAGAGAGTAATTACTTATAAAAGTAAGAGAAAGTAGACTATTAAATAGTAAGGAGGATAATTAGGAATATAAAAATTAAGGAAAATAAAAGTAACTTAGACTTACTTTAGGATTAAAGATATTCTATAATATTATTTTATAATAGTTAAGTCTAACCTAAGGGCGTATAGGGTAGGTCTAAGTATAAAGTATATAATTAAATAGATTAGGATATTATAATAAGCAATATAGGTTATAGTCTAGTAATAGTAAAATAGTAAATTTAATATAACTAAGTATATTAATAGCTAAAGAGTATAAAGCTCTTATCTAATATACTAAGTAAATATATATATATACTATACTAGAATTACTAGATTACTATAGTAATCTAAGTAATCTATTATCCTAAATTATAATAAGGTTATAGTAATCCCTCTATAATTAGTAGAATAGAAGGGATTACTAGATTATAATAGTAATCTAAGTAATCTACTTATAATAAATAAGAAAAAGTAAGTATATTATAGTTCTACTAGTTATAACTGCCTAGTCTTAACCTAGGCTATAATATAATATCTCCCCTTTATTAGTCTTATCCTAAGACTATATATAGGGCCTAGTACCCTAATATTTCCTATATATATCTAACTTAGATTTATAAGGTTTTTTTATCTCTAATTATTATATTAAGTTAGATTATAAAATTAACTAAAACTATCTAGTAAACCTTTTTTATTACAGCCTAGGTTATACCCTATTATATAGTGTGTATAAACTATACCTACCCTTATGAATTTCTAGCTAACTATATATAGATTACGATCCTAATTATAATCTAGGGATAGGCTTATGATTCTTAACTATAATCTTATAGTAGGATTATGATTCTTAACTATAATTCTATAGTAGGATTACTATTATAAACCGTAATCTAAGTAATATATTATAGTATATATACACATTTATTTAGCACCTTAGATAAGAGCCTTAAGCTTCTTAGCTATTAATAGACTTAATTATATTAAATTATATATTTTACTATTATTAAACCTATAATTAATATTACTCTTAATAATATCTTAATTTACTAGATTATATACCCTACGCTTAGACCTACCCTAGACCCTTAGGATAGACCTAACTATTATATATTAATAGCTCTTATTTAGTATATTACTATATTAACCTAAGTAATACTGAACTATTAAGATAGCTACTTAAGTAACTCTAACTAATGCTAACTATAGTACTAATCCTATTATCCTAATAATACTAGCCCTTACTATAGATATTAATATATCTAGTAATAAGGAAGAAGATAATAATAAGGAAGTTAAGGTACTTTATAAATAAGTTATAAGTCTTATAACTAAGCTTAAGAACCTATATATACTAATTAACTATACTATATAAATCTAGATAGAGTAAACTATATAATACTAGAATAAGGTCTAGAATATTATAACCCTAGTAACTATAGCTACTAATAGTAAGAATATAGGAAAAGTTCTTAAACCCTTATTACTATAGCCCTTTAATAGAATGCTAAGTAAACTATAGATATTCTTAACCTAGATAAGAGCCTATATTACTTACTTCTTAATATAGTTTAGCTAGGAATAAGGAAAAGTCTAGTATACTATAGGATAACTTAAGGGAAGTATAGAGTAGTGGTTTAAACCTATTATAAGAGAATACTATACTATACTTACTACTAAGCTCTTACTATATACCTAGAAAATCTATAATAATTATAAGGTATTTAAATAAGCCCTTTACTAAGCATTTAGAACTATTAATAAAAAAGGATATACTAAATAATATATTAAGATACTTAAGTAAACTAAGTTAGCCTTAGAGTATACTATAGAGTTTTAGTAAGTAGCTTCTAAGCTAATATAAGACTAAGATATATTAATATTCTTCTTCTTTAATAAACTTAAGAAGATAATCTAAGATAAGCTCTTTAAAGATAATAAACTATTAACCTTAGTAAAGTATATTAATAAAATAATCTAAATTAATAATTAATAATTTATAAGATAAAAAATAAAGAATTTAACTTATAAACAGAACTATAGAAATAAACTCTATTTTAATACTAATACTAGTAAGAAATATAATATACTTATATCCTATAGAATAAGTTTAGGCCTTATAGAATTAGGAGCTATATAGTAAGATTACTTATAGGTAAAATGCTAAAACTATAGAAATAAGGGGCATTTTAAAAGTAAGTACTAAAAACCTAAGATAGAATAATAATATAAGCCTATATTAAAAGGTAAAAATATCTAAACTACTAATTACTAGTGCAATACTCTATAGACTACTATCTATATAAAAATAGTAGCTATAACTAGAAGAGCCTATAAAACTATAGATATTAGTAACTTTAAAGCTATTAGACTTTTACTTAGTACTTAGTAGTATAAAATTATAGAAGATAGTGTTTATATAGAGAAACCCTAGTATAGTATATAGGATAACTACTAATAAGATAAGGGTATAATAAGGGGAAATTCTAAACCTTAGAAGCTAGTCTTAGAGGGAAAGCCTTAAGAGGACCTAACTAAGAAGATTATTATAATAGTTAAGAAGGGAGAACCTTATAAGTAACCTATAGTTAAGGTAGAAATCCTAGACTAATAACCTTACTTAAAAACCCTAAGACCCTAGGAAGAGGAATTAAGTATATAACTTTCTCTATAATAAGAAGAGAATAACTATATCTAATGCTAATTCTATATATAATAAGTAAATACTCTTAGTATTAGCATAGGATATAAAGCTAGGCAAGTATAATAGCTTAGGCTACCTATAAGAAATAGTAATATTTAAGTACCTAAGGAAGGATACCTAAGCAATAATTATAATAGCTATAAAATAACTAGCATTAATAATATATTATTAGAAGATAATATAGAAGAATAAGAGATATAATAAGAATAGGCTATTATACTAACTATTAAAAAGCTATAGTAGAAAATATATATATATAATGAAAATAGTATACTAGTTTAGAAAATAAAGGAAGATATATACTAATAACTTACTTATAAATAGGAAAATACTTATAAAGGTAAGCTAGTATATATTAAAGCTAAGCTAAGGAGAATAGCTAGGATTAACCTTATTATTCTATAACTTAAAATTAGTAATAATTTAAGACTATACTATATAGTATTAAGATATAATAAACTATTATAAATATCTTACTATTACTATTATTATAAAATATATAAAGGTAAGAAAGCTAAAAATAATTATTACCCTATTAAGATCCCTAAGCTAGTCCTTAATAACCCTTACTTAGAATAGGAAATATAAGACTATATCTTAATTAAATTAATATTATAGTACTATACTATATAACTAAAGGTATAAAATGAATACTACTCTAAGCTATATATAGAAGGACTATTAAACTTAAGAAGTTATATATACTATGAATATAGAGTATATATCTAGGCTAAGGTTAAAGAATAGTATAATACTAAGAATAATATATAAGATAAAGAAATAAAAAACCTATAATACTACCTATAAAAGAGTAGTAAGTAAGTAGGAATATAGAGTATAAACCGTTTCTAAGAAAAGCTCTAAGTATAATAATAACTATAAGACTATAGTAAATACTTAATATTAGAGTAAGAGTTAAGAGAGAATAGCTTAATATATTAGTAAACTATAGAGTAAAAGCCTTATATATTAACCTTAGTATAATTAATTAGCTAAAGCTATTATAAAAGGATAAGAAGTAACCTTATATAGTATATAACCTTAAAGATAATCTATTCTTATATAAAGATAGACTTATTACTTAAGAGATTAATTATTTAAAGGTATTTATTAAAGGAAAGAATTAGGGTATTACTCTTAATATTATACTTCTATAATATTATAATATTATTCTTAATTACTTATAACTAAGGAAATTTAATTTATATATTAACTAAAGAATAAGCTAAGTATATATTAATAATAATAATATACTCTTAAGTAATAATAAAGATAATAGAGAAAAGAGATCTTAAACTTTAATTAATAATAGGATAGATAGTAAAGCTTATAATAAGGAAATATATAATACCTTACTATCTCTAAAGGAAATATAATATAAGTATTAGAAAGGTAAGAAAAACTAGCTATAAAGGATAATTAGATAGTTATACTAATAGTTTATATAAATAAATTAAAGCCTTAAGGAATAGAAAGATCTTCTTAAAGAAGAAAGGCTTAAGAATATACTAGTATAATACTATATTTATAATAAGCTCTTTATAGAAAAACTTAAGATAGGATTATTAGAATTTAGTTAATAGGATTATAAAATTATACTAAAAGAAAGAGTAATAATTATATTCTATAAAATCTTTAACCTTAATAAAATATAATTATAAATGCTTAAGGAATATATTAAATAAATACTATAAAAAGGATATATCTAGGTTTTTAAGTTATTAGTAGAATATTCTATTATATTTATTCTTAAAAAGAATAGTAAACTTAGATTTATTATAAACTACTAATAATTAAATAAAGATACTATTAAAGATTAAACCTTACTACCCCTTATTATAAAGCTTAAGGACTAACTATTATAAATCTCCCTAAAAATACTTATATAAAGGTTTCTAGAACTTCTATAAGACTTCTATTAAGAAGGGACCGGGATTTCCTAGGTACCTTTTCTATAGGAAATCCTAGGGAAATAGGAAGAACTCTCTTCTATAGGATTTCCTAAGGATTTACCTAGGAGGAATAAATATAGGAAGTACTAGGGAAATAGATAGAAAGGGAAGCTATGCTTTTTACCTACTAAATATTTAATTATTAAGATTATTACTCTATATAAATATACCTATAGCTAACTAACTATACCTATAGTTAATAAACTATACCTATAATTAATAAGTTATACTTATAGCTTACTAGCTATTACTTTTTATCTTTATACTTCTATCTTATATTATAAAGCTAGTATTTATAATAATTAGTAGATAAATAGGGAATTAAACCCTAGATTACTCTTAAGCTATTACTATATAATTTTCTTTTAGTAGTAATACTATATTATAGTAATTCTATATTATAGTATTATTATAGTAGGGTAATACTATACTAGCGTGGAGATCCTATATAATAAGATTTAATCCCTTCCTTAGCTAAAAACTCCTTATAGTCCTTAAATATAATAAATAGGTATTAATATTATACTTTCTATTAGAAGTATAAGATACTCTTACTAAGGAATATAATAATTACTATAGGGAGAAGGAAGTAATTAAGAGTTATATAGACTAATAATTAGTATATTCTTTCCTACTTAATAAGCTTAGTATATAAGAATACTAAGTTAACTAACCTATTTATTTCCTATATAGGTTAAGGAATAATATCCTAAGACTATAATAGAGCCTTACTATTTAGTTAATAGATCTAATATATATTACTAATTAGTAGTAACTTAAGGTATATATAAGTTATATTATATAGTATAATAATAGTACTACCTATATCCTTTAGGTAAGGCAATCTATTCTTAAAGACTTCCCTTAGTTTTTAGTTAAAGTAATAAGCTTATCTTCTATAAACTATTCTATCTAGGAATAACTTAACTAACTATTATTATCCCTTTCTAAGGGAAAAGGTAAGGCTCTAGTAGTAAATTCATAATCTATCCCTATTAAGACCCCTATAGCCCTAAAGTAAGTAAGGTTTATATATAACCCTTTCTTAAAGCTAGTCTCTAAGCTTTACCTTCTAAGAAGTATAGATTATAATTATAATATAAGTTCCTATAATAATAATAAGGATAGCTAGCTAATCCTAGAACCTTTAGAAGATCTATAGCTAGAAAATATACTACTAAGGGAAGATACCCTACTAATAAACTACTATTATAAACTAATATTTATACTTACTTCTAACTAACTATACTAACTAATAGCTATTATAGTAAATATTACCTAGGGGAATAGTAAGAGAGTTTGATTTTAATCTAAAGATATTAGGAAGTTCTAACTATTAGTAGCCTTTAACCTAGACTTTAATAATATTAAAGAAGATAGGAAGATAACTATCTAAAAAAGTTTTCCCTAATTTATTAGAGCCCTTAAAGACTATACTACTTAAGGAGAGTAGTATTACGCTCTTCTCCTAATATATATCCTAGTACTACTAATAGGAAATACCCTTAGTTAGTATTTAGGCGAGCTATTAAAGGATAATAAGCAGAACCTATAAGACTAAGAGTTTAGATTAGAACTTTAGTATAACCTACTTTAAACCTATTTTAGAGTATAGTAAGAAGTTACTTAATAAGTATTTAATAATAAGAACTTTATAATCTATAATATCTATAATTAAGCTAACTTCTCTAGCTAGATAGTAATAGCGAAATGTAAGGCTATATTAGCTAAGTATTAAGATATCCTTATCCCTTATATAATTTACTAGAAATTAGATATATACCTTTATAAGAAGATACTATACTCTTAGCTAGCTAAATAGCTTAATAAATAGGTATTATACTATAATAAGTAAATGCCTAATCTATATATAAGAGTTATAGTTAATAGCTAGAAGGACTTAGTCTAAAAAGGTATATAAAGAGGCCTAGCTAACTATTAGGAAGTATAGATAAGTAGTGCCTAAAGTATACTAAATAGACCCTAGGTTTATTAGGAATACTAAGAATATCTTACTGAAACTAGGTTATAGTAGAACTAGTACTAGAACACTCTATAAGGAACTAGATTCTAAGGGGCCTAGCTATACTATTAGCCTATAGAAAGAATAAGTACCCTATCTACTTAAGGAAGATAGGAAGGCTTAGCTTTAGAGATACCCTAACTATTAATACTACTAAAGGTTACTATAAAAATCACTAGTAGGTAGACCTAAATATTACTACCCTATCTATAAGATTAAGATAGGAGATTAGGATTAGGTTTAAGTAACTAACCTAATAAGGTATACTATATCCTAAAGGGCTTAGTACCTAATAACTAAGAAGGGTACTACCTTTTATAAGAGTAAGCTAAGGCTCTAATAGTAATAAGTAAGGATACTTATATTATAAATAAAGCATCCCTTACTAATATAAATATAGATAATAAAGGGTATCTAGTATCTAAAGGTAAGGAAACCGCTAAGTAAGAAGATATAATAAAGAACTTATATAATTTTATCTAAGAATATATACTATTAAGCTAGGTAAGTAAGGAGATACTTTTTATCTTAAATATTATACCTAAGTAATATATAGAGCAAGTAGTAAAATATTACTAAAAAACCCTAAAGGGAAATATCTAAGTAGTTAAATATACTCTAATAGAGATTATTCTAAGATTAGAATTACTATTAGTATATATATATATATAAGTATAGGCTTAAGCTAGTCTAAAGGGAAAGGGTTACTAAGAAGTCTATATTAACTTTAGAGCTATATATTTAGTAGTAAATAAAGAAATACTAAGATTCTTTATAGATATTAGTATAGATATAATTATAAGAGTATAACTTAATAGTATTAAGTTAGAATATACATTAGGATAAGTAAACTTTATAATCTACTTCCTAAGTATTAAAAATAGGTAACTAACTATAGTAAAGATATAAATAGAAGCCTAGGTAATCCTATAACTTAGTATTAAACTCCTACTTAGATAAGAATTCTTAGTCCTATATAAAGTAAATATCCTAAACTTAATATAGAAGGTAGTAATTAGATTAGGTAGTAATATATAGCTACTAGCATTTACTTATAAATAGAAGAAGGAAATAATTCTAGTCTAGGCTATTAAGTTAGTAATAATCCTATTATAGAGTAAGTAAGGAGTTTAGATTAATATACTAAAGAAAGCTATAAAGAAGGATTTATTTCTAGCCCTATAAGCACTAGGAGTAATAGTAGCTATTACTTAATAACTAGAAATAGTATTTATACTTAACTAAATATAGAAACCTATATCCCTATTATAAGAAAGAAGGTTAGTAATACTTAAGCTAATTCTAGCTAATATAAAGGTAGAAGAGATTAACTAAGGAATTGCATTAGACTAAATAGGAAACTCTATACTTATAAGTGCAAAAGTATAAAGGAGCTTATCTAAACTACTATAGCTAGAAACTGCTTAAGAAGAGGATAAGGAGGAAGAATAGACTCTATTACTAGAATATTAGTAAATAAGTATTAATATTAATACTAAGTTAGGAATCTTACGCCCTAAGCATAAGAAAGAAATTATACTACCTAACCTAGTCTATATATATAATAATAATACTAAGTATACCTAAGCGCTATAAGCCCTTATAGAGGAATTCCTAAACCTTTAAGTAGACTAAGGAGAAATCACTATAAAGGAAGGTTAGGAAATAAAGATCCTACTAATTAATAACTAGTATAAGAAGAAGCTAAGCTCCTAGCTATATCTACTAAGTCTTAAAAGTAAGGAGTTCTTAGATAAGGTATTTAATACCCTATATAACTAAGGTAGAATATAATAAGTATATAGCTTAATACTATTTACTAGCTTAGTATTTATTATATAGTAAACTATTAGAAGGAAAGAAAAGGGTAGAGTAGTAGTTAACCTTTAAGTCCTAAATAATATTACTCTACTAAATATATACTTAATACTACTATAAAGAAATATTATAGTAAAGCTATAAGGTAAGAAATAGATTATAGTAATTAATGCCTAGAGTTTCTTTTATTAGTTCCTTATCTAGCGTAAGTATTAAGACTAATTTATAGTAATAAGCTACTATAGCTTAGAATAGTTAAGGGTTATACTAATAGGATTCTAGAACTTACTAATATATATATAATAGTTTATAGACTAAATACTATAGCTATATATAGAGTTTATATAGGTATTTATTAATAATATTATAATAGTAGTAGATATTAATAAGGAATTTATTAGTAACTTTTAGAAAGTATTCTAACTTTTCT
>JAZAVJ010000504.1:0-16871 GCA_037954315.1 Neonectria punicea | reverse complement strand
TGTGTGTGTGTGTGTGAGGAGATAGCAAGCTGAGCTGAATTGGTCGAGGGCTTGTTGGTCGCGTAGGACACGGCCTGGTGTAAGTAATACAGCAACTGAAGAGTGAGATCTGGATCGGAGGTTAGGATCTCCAGAAGCGTGATGCCGTATCCGGCAATATCTGAGCGCCCTCCTCCCCGCGGCTATGTAATTATCTTCTGGTTGCAGGGAAGTTTCTGTGGCCTTTTCCAGGGATAGAAACTGGCAATTGGGAACCCCCGGATTCAATCAATGTGAGGGGACGCTATGGCTTCGGGGCGGTGGTTGGAATGGATGGAAGGATGGATGCACCCACCATGTAAGTGAGCAGCGAGGTGACGGCCAACACAATAAGAGGCTTGCGAGAGAATGACAAGAGAGGCGCAAGCCACCGGGCCAGATAGATCTAGCCTGTGACGCTTCGTCTTTCTTGCCATTCTCCTCATCTCTCGTGAGCCAGCAGCACCTCGACTACTTATCCTCCCCTCCCTCATCCACTAGTCATGCCTCGTCCAGGGGCAGCGAACCGAGGGATCGTCGTTTTCTTCTTCTTTTATCTTTCTTTTTTTCTACCTTGCTTAGACCATAACAAAGCAAGAATCTTTGCATCCTGCACGTTCCAACAAGAACGCAACCATCAGCGGCCAGCCCTCCCCTCTTCTGTGTCGCGAGTGGTCGTCCCCACCACCAAGCGGAGAGCGCCCCACGGAACCGTCGATGCGTATTACTCCCGCAGCGCTTCTTCACCCTGAGGCGGTCGGAGGGAAGAATGGATGAGACGACGTGCCGCCTCTTCGTTACCAGGAGGGCCGCAATGGATGCCACCAGTCCTAATCGATGGCCCAGTTGCGAAGACGACAAGAAACACGAAAAACACCATCCATCCATCGTCCTGCGGCGTCCAGTGTCGCGTGTGCTGTGTGTCCCGTAGTAGCATATGCAGTGGCCTCGCTCCCCGGCCGCCAATGCAACCGTCCATGGCCTCCTGCGCCCGGGGATGCGCTTGCGAGGCACGCACGATGCGACGCCTGCAATCAACTTGGTTCCTTCTCGCCGTCTTCTAAACCTGGTCGTTGGAAGGATCTCAATGACGCCTGTGCCTGTGTCGGGTGTCTTGCGTCTAGCCGAACGTTACAGATAGAGTTGACCCTCAAGTCCACCACCCCCAATCGTCCATTCAAGGAAGGGCGATCTGCATCCTCGACAAACGGTCGAGTCGCTCGAGGCCCGGTGCATTCTGTTTTTACCATGACCACCCATTGAGCGTCGTCTTCCTTGTCCCGGAGACGGTGGAACAGATGCGGCAACGCTAGATTAGTGCCCGTCGGCAAGGATAACACCATGACGAAACAACCTCGACGACTCCAAGCTAAACAGGAAACATCATCCGTAATTCTGTAACCGCATTCCTCACCGTAGTCACCGTCGTTACCGTCGTCATATGGTATGAATGCCACCGCGGTGCCGCGGGTTGCTTTCGCATCTAAGAAACGATTGGAAGCCGGTTGGCTGTTGGTGTTCTAACTTCGTTTTTTATTCTTATTCATTTAGTACCATCTACGCTGAGGGATTCACCGGCGTCTGTTCCTCGGCAGAAGTCTTCTGCTCAGCTGGAACCTGCTCAACGGGAGTCTCCTCAGCGGGAGTCTGTTCAGTGGGAGTCTGCTCAATGGGAGTCTGCTCAACCGCAGCCTGCTCGACAGTAGCAGGTGCCTTCTCCGCCTTGACCTCATCTCCCTTGATGCCGTGGACTACTCGGAGACCCTCGGCTTGTCGTGTCATCTCGTCCAGCTCTCGCTTGCGTTGGAGTCGGACCTTGACCTCGCGCGTCATATCTTTGATATCAACAAGCACACCCTCCTTCTCAGGGTGGCCATCCTGCAAACCCATCTCCTTGATCTTGACCTTGCCTTGAGCGACTTCATCCTCACCGAGGAAGATGGCAAAGGGAACACCGTTGACCTCGGCGGCCTTGAACTGCGCGGGCACCTTGGGCTTGACTTTGTACAGGAACTCGGCCTAGTTGACACATGTTAGATTTATTCCGCGTAAGATCACCTGGCGAACAGACAAAAAGGAATTCCACGAACCTTAATACCAGCCTCCCAGAGCTTGGCACATATCGACATGCGCTCCTTTAGGAAGCCCTTGCCACCGAATGCAATGACATAGACGTCGACGTCGTTGTTTCGAACAGCCGCGGCGCTCTTGTCCGCGGCCATTCGGGCTTTGGTGATGGAGAAGATTCGATCCACTCCGAAAGAAATACCGACGCAGGGAATCTGGGTCTTGCCGGAAAACATGCCAACAAGGTCGTCATAACGGCCACCGGCAGCAACACTGCCGACGCCAACGGTAGGGTCATTGGAGCGGTCGTCATCCTCGGCGCCCTTCTTGCCCTTCTTCTTGGCTGGCTTGGGCGCCGTATCCTCCGGACCGGCCGGGGTCACCTCGGGTGCGGATCCCTCCGTCACAACCTCGTAAATCAGTCCCGTGTAGTAGTCGAGGCCTCGGGCCAGGCTGAGATCGAAGGATACCCGGTCTAGCGCATTGAATGCCTCCAGGTAGCCGAAGAGAAGTGCAATGTCATCCATACCCTTCTTCATCGACTCATTGGCCGCCAGCTTTTCGTTGTTTCGCAACTTCTCAAGTAGGTCGTGCTTGCCCTTGAGGATCACCCACTCGCCGATACGGTCGGCAACTTCTTCATCCAAGCCCTTTTCAGAGACCATCTCCTTGCGCACCTCGGCCCATGGCAGCTTGTCCAGCTTGTCGACAGCGGATGAGATGGTTCGAATCTTGTCCTCGGGGACGCCGCAGACCTGGAAGATGCCGTCGAGAATCTTCCTGTGGTTCAGCTTGATCGTGTAGCCGCCGTTCCAGCCAAGGCCGTCGAAAACCTCGGTGATGATGCGCAGGACCTCGGCGTCGGGCACCATGGAATCGAAGCTTCCAGCAATGTCGAAATCGCACTGGTAGAACTCCCTCATTCGGCCTTTGGTCATGGCAGGCTGATCTCTCCGGTACACCTTGGCAATGTGGTAACGCTTGATGCTCGAGATATCCTTGTTCATGGCGAGGAAGCGGGCGAAGGGGACGGTAAGATCGTATCGCAGGGAGCAGATCTCCCCACCTTGATCCGCGAGGTCATAGATAAGCTTGCTGTCCTCGCCATACTTGCCGGAGAGAATGTCCCTGAGCTCGAAGACGGGGGTATCGATTGTGACTCCGCCGTGGCGCTTGAAGACTTCGGCGATGGTGGTGAAGATCTTGTCACGAATGACCATGTCCTTGCCCTCCCCTGGATGTAGCGTTAGTTTCTCGCATGCCTGTATCTCGGATCGGGTGGGCGAGGCGCACAATCCTTGGTGCCCTTGGGGGTCTTGAGGTCGAACTTGGACTTTGGCGCCATTTCGAGAGATTGATTGGAACGCGGGGCAGTGGCGTGGAAAGAGCGAGAAAAGCCTGCGGCGGGGACAGCGAAGAGGTTCGGGGTAGAGATCGAGGACGGCCGAGGACGAGGACGAGGGTGGAGGTGAAGAAGAGAGCGCGACGGCCACAGAAGGCGAGAAGACCTCAGGGTTGGTTTGGCCAGAGAGATATTGGTCACGGTTGGAGTCATCGGAGTCATCCGTTGTGTGCGCTTCTTGGTGGGCGTGGGAGTTCCTCAGCTGGAACCCACCTGCCCGTCATGCGCCAGAGGTGCGTCGCCCAAAAAAGCCAATTACACTTGCCAGAAAAGTCAAGTCTAGGAAAAAAGAACGGCCAATAATATGATGGACGGGCAGCTAAGCAGTGAGGAACAGTGAGGGATAGCGGCCAGTGTGTGCTACAAGTCCACTGATGATCCCCTGTTTCTACTGTTAGTTCGGTTGGCAGGGCATTTTGCCACCATAGCTACATGCCTGGACTGACTGACTGAGCTCGGAGGGGAACAACACCCCGCCGTGAAGCGCCTCGTTAATCTCGGCGGGGGTTTGGTTTCCATCTGATGGTGAGCTGCCTACCTACCTAGCTAGGTAGGTAGCGAGGTAAATATTCGTATAACAACTTGCGGAAACTTAGGATGAACCGCCTCTATTATTTGAACAAAAAGGGCAAAATTAGTAATTTTGTTCCATGTTGGACATTCCCAAGTTCCAATTGGGGGGAGAGGGAGAGCCTGGAGTCGCTTGCTCCGACAGAAAGCAGCAGGGCTATAGGACACTGGATTGATTGACAGCACATTTGATGATTCCCTCACACTTGGTTCGCCCTGGGTTGAGGACAGGGACAGATCAATTAGTTGAACACCAAACTCGTCAAAGCGACATGCCTCAATTGCAAGCGAGTGCTGTTCTACATTGGCTTAGGAAAATTGACAAGTTTCAGGTAGAGCCGATACTCTGTCGAGTTTAATGGTTGGAAGCAAGCACTGAAGCTATTCGTACTTTAGCCACGTACTGTGAATAGTCCTACTTATCAGATTCGTCATCGGCAGCCAAGGACCAAGTAAGCCGCGATCCGTCCGTCCACATGCAACTCATATGCATCTCATCATCTGTGGCTCACTTAGACAATGACGCATACTTTGGTGAGGTGTTGATTGTGACGACCTGGTCCAATTGGTTTCCGGACAAGAAAAGGAAAGAATATAAATCGGAGCTTTTGATAAAGCGTGTTCCGTTCCCAGTATCGAATCAAATGGGCGGACGGTATGAAGAAGTCGCCGTTTCTGACGGGACTGTGGAAGGTGGTGGGTCGGATGCAAGGGAACCGCGTATTCCGTATTGAACCCGCATCAACTATGAATTTCCTACATAAATTAGGGATTTGTTTTGGTAGAGCTTACTCCGTGCAGTCCGACGGGATGCTGGCCCGAGTCTCCCCGGATGTGGTTTGTGGAGATGACCGTGTGACGGACGTGACAACCCGACAGCCATCCGCATCAAAAGCCCCATGCGCCGCTGAGGGTCGGCCGCCGGGTCATCATGGCGCAACCTGCCCGACTGCTAGATTTAGCTCCATTGGATGCCTGGCGATTGTGGATGGCGAGTGACATGGAGGTGAGTCTCCAATATCGAACGAAATGATGCGGCGTCGTGCTGGCTCGTGGAATGTTATGTGGCTGACGTAGGCCAATTTCGTTGCCTTGGGATCGGGTCTTTCGTCCCCAGGCAGACAGATGCCTGCCTGAAGCGGGAAGAGGGAGCCTATTTTCGTAGTAGGTGCTTCGGTATCGTCCTCTCTTGCTGTACATTTCATTAGAACCAACCTTATTGATAACTTCTGACAGGAACGGAACTCGACCCAAGAGCTTATAACCCTGAAGCGAAAACATTGTGTTACCTCGAGGCTTCAACAATTAGTGGGCCGTAGGGCAGCTAGCGTTCGGGTTTTGGAGGCCACCCGACCCCCGACGTCGTGGTGGAGGGCCACGGACATCGGGACTGTCCAATGACCCGGGCTGGATTGGTTGGCAAGCGGGCTACCGATCGAACGGACGGGCGGTTGAGGACAGACTGTGAGATGTATCCTGCATGTTTTGGTCATAGGCAGACAGATGACCCTATTGCCGTTATTGTGCTACGTTCTTTTACTTTAGTGCTACTGTAGTTAAAAGTACTGGACCGAGCGGGCGGGACGGGAGGGACTCTGTGAGTGTGAGGCAAGCACAGCACATCGAGCATCGTTGGCTCTTTCCTCTACCGAACCTCGCATTCTCTGTTCTCCTCTCTGTTAGATTCGATGCGATGCGAAACACCTTCTCCGTGATTCCCTTCCCTCTTGCACTAAGCATCCCCACGTCAAATTCAGAGGCACGTTGCAGCTGGCGCGGTTTGTCGCTGCGCAAGCACCCCTGTCGTATTTCGTATACGTCGTTTTCCTTTGCTTAGGCCGCCTTGGCGCTCCCTGCTCGCATTCGCGGGCACCTACTTGGGGAATCCTCCTCGCCAAATCGCCCACCTTGGTTTGGTCATCTCGGCTTCTATCTACCCGTCATACATCATCAGTCAAAGTTCACATTCCCTTCTTCTTCACGCTCCCTTAATACTGTCTTCTTTTCCTTTACCCGGGATGGCCTAGTTATCCTCGCCTCCAAAGACGAGCATCATGGATCGCAACGAGGTCAAACCTGAACAGAAGCCGTCGAGCTCCTCTGCGGCATCTGATCCACAGAGCCCTGAGGATGAGGGAACTAATATCGAGGCCAAGGTCCGCCCTGAGCGAACAGCGACCTTCAAGGACTATATGGTAAACACGAACCATCATCTTTGGCCCCAGTGTCCGGTCTTTTTACATGTTGACTTAAACCCCACAGCGCGTCTTTACCTATGCAACAAAATGGGACATCGCCGCATACATCACGGGTATCCTCGCCTCTATTGGCGCTGGTGTGGTAAGTCTTTGTTGAACAATATCTATGCGCTTTTCTCTGATCTATTTTTAACACATTTTTGTCATTTATAGACCTTGCCCCTGATGAATGTTGTGTTCGGTACGCCGGCCTAAACTCCCTTTTCCCTGACTAAGGGGTTGCTTCTGACAGTGCACGCGCGTAGGGAACTTCACCAAGGAGTTTTCAGACTACTTCCTCCCAGATAGCACCACGACCCGAGCTGAGTTTGAAAAGAGTCTCGATAAGCTTTCGTATGCACCGAACCTGTCCTGATCTGGAAAGATCCAAGTTTTGGCTAATGCCCTACAGGCTTTACATGTTCTTTTTGTTCCTCGGCCGTCTCATCCTCAACTACATCAACAAAGTTAGTTGCACCGCACATGGATATTGCCTAATTTCCCATACCTAACCAATGTCGTTGTAGTTTGTTTTCCGCATGATCGGTATCAGGCTTTCCTCCGCGGTTCGGTTGCACTACATTCAGCGCTTGTTTAGCCAGAGCATTCATGTTCTCGATTCGATGCCCCCTGGATATCCCACGTCTACCATCACCTCAACAGCTAATATCCTACAACTCGGAATTTCGGAGAAGCTGGGTATTTTTGTCGAATACAATGCTACCATCATTGCCGCTATCGTTGTGGCCTTCACTTGGAACTGGTCCTTAACCCTCGTCACTGGATCCGTTATCCTCTTTCTCTTTCTTGTCCTTGGAATTGTTCTCCCCTTTATCCTCAAAGCCAACGCCCGAGTTGCAAAGGTACGCAAGCACTGGTATCCTCTTGGGTTACTTTCTAGCTAACATTAATTCAGTCTGAAGGGATGGCCAATGCAGTTGCCAGTGAGGCCTTGGCAAGTATCAGAATGGTTGCTGCGTGCGGTGCTGAGTCCCGCATCGCGAAGAAGTACGCCGCTTTCGTTGAGGAGACCAAGAAGCATGGCCAGATCCTGTCCCCGCTCATCGGAGTACAACTTGGTCTTATTGTGAGTTGGCGTCACAAGCAGTGCCTTCTGGTGCTAACTCGTTTAGTTCTTCGGATTGTACGCGAGTTTTGGTCTTGCCTTCTGGTATGGCACAAAGTCGTTCCTTGAAGGCAGGATAGATAATGTTGGCGAGATTATAGTGTAGGCACCCCTACTAACCATGCTAATATCCTTACTGACATTCCCAGCGTGTTGCTCTCCGTCATGATGATGGTGATCTCTCTAGAACGCACATCTACCCCACTGCTGGCCGTGGGCAAGGCGACAGTTGCTGCTTGTGACTTTTTCATCATCATCGATGCCCCTCAACCAGATAAAGGCCACTTGAAAGAACCCGAAGTTTCAGCCACCGAGGACATCGTGTTCGAGGGTGTCACCTTCGCGTACCCAGGGCGGCCACACGTAAAAGTCCTGGATGATTTGGACCTGCGCATCGAAGCAGGCAAGATCAATGCCGTGGTCGGACCATCCGGTTCAGGCAAGAGCACCATTGTTGGCCTCATCCAAAGATGGTACTCGCTGCAAGATCAACATCTCATGGCCAAGGCAATAGAAAAGGAGCAAGGCAGCAGCAAGAAGAAGAAGAAAGATGAGGAAGATGAGCAAAAGACTGCCGAACCTGAGGACACTGGTCCTCCCGTGCAACTACGTGGTAGCATCTCGACATCTGGTCAAGCCTTGGAAAAAATACAAGTCAAATGGTGGAGGTCCCAAATCGGCCTCGTCCAGCAAGAGCCGTTCCTTTTCAACGATACCATCTTCCAAAACGTCGCATATGGCCTGATCGGATCGCAGTGGGAGGATGACCTTGAGGAGAAGAAGAGAGAGCTCGTCAAGGACGCCTGCAAAGAGGCATTTGCTGACGAATTCATCGACAAGTTACCCGAGGTAAGTGACTCTTGATCCCCGAATTTCATTGTACTTACCGGCCCTGAAGGGCTATGATACTGTTGTTGGCGATAGTGGCGCCAAACTCTCTGGTGGTCAGCGCCAACGTATTGCCATCGCCCGATCGATCGTGCGGAAACCCAAAATCCTCATCCTCGACGAAGCTACAAGTGCCATCGATGTCCGTGGCGAGCGGATTGTCCAAGCTGCGTTGGATAGAGTGGCACAGAACCGCACCACCATCACCATTGCCCATCGCCTGTCTACCATTAAAAAAGCCGACCGTATCATTGTCCTGAAGAAGGGAAAGGTTGTGGAATCCGGTAACCACAACAGCCTCATTGCCATAGACGGTGGGGTGTACTCCGCCCTCGTCCATGCTCAAGCCTTGTCCCTCGGCGAACCAACAGAGGCGGCCTATGAGCCTATCGAGAACGAGGGCAAGTCCGATTTGTCGCATACTAAGAGCGCTGCGGCGTCTCAGGGCGAAGTTGGGGAGGAGAAGGCGGCTGTAAACCAGCGAGGTTTCTTGAACAGTTTCGGCCGATTCTTCTACGAGTCCAAGAACGTCTGGCTGCGATTTTTCTTGACCATTCTCTCAGGAGCCGCTGTGGGTGCTGCAACACCCATTCAGGCATGGTTATTCGGAAAAGTGATTGTTGCGTTTCAGTATCGCGGCGAAAAGATGCGCGAGGAAGGCGAGTTCTGGTCTCTGATGTGGCTGGTTCTGGCCATTGGCATCGGTATAGCCTACTTCTGCGTGGTGTACATTGCAACACAGATGTCAACGATCGTTCGCGCCAAATATCAGCAGCAGTACTTCGATAACGTCATGTTTCAGAAGACGTCGTACTTCGATGACGGGGATCATTCTCACGGTACTATGACGTCTAGAATCGCGCAAGACCCTAAACAACTCGAAGAACTCATGGGCATGAACATGGCGAGCGTCTGGATTGCCTGCTTCAATCTCACCGGATGCATATCCATCGCCTTTGCTTTCGCCTGGAAACTCGCACTTGTTGCCTGTTGCGTCGTCTTACCCATCATTCTCTTCTCGACATACTGGCGTTTCAAATACGAGATGAGCTTTGAGAAGATGAATAATGAGGTCTTCGCAGAGAGTTCTAAATTCGCCTCCGAATCGATTGGCGCCTTTAGAACCGTTACTTCCTTGACGCTGGAGGACTCGATCTGCAAACGGTACGAGAAGCTGCTGAAAGAACACGTCGTCACCGCCTACAAGAAGGCGAGATGGGTTAGCTTCCTCTTTGCCTTTTCTGATAGTGCTGGCATGGCTTGTCAGGCCCTGAACTTTTACTATGGCGGCCGTCTCCTTGCACGTATGGAAGTCGATCTAATCAGCTTCTTCGTTTGCTTCATGGCGGTTACCAATGGAAGCGAGGCTGCTGGCCAGGCTCTAGGCTTTGGTCCGAATGCCGCCCAAGTTACAGCTGCCGCTAACCGAATCCTTGACATGAGGGAGTCAAGACTCAAGGATCGTGTCTCTACAACACAGGAGATCCCTGATGTTGAGGGTGGCATCAAAATCGAGCTGGAAAACATCCACTTCAAGTATCCCACCCGAAGCACGCCTGTGTTCAAGGGCCTGAACCTCACCGTCGAGAAAGGTCAATTTGCTGCGCTTGTCGGCGCTTCAGGCTGCGGAAAGACATCGATCATTTCGTTACTTGAGAGATTTTACGACCTTGACCAGGGACGGATCATCTGCAATGGTGTAGATGCCACTGATATTAATGTGTTTGAATACCGCAAGTACCTCTCGTTGGTCGCCCAGGAGGCCACTCTTTTCCAAGGTATGGTCCATGATCATTTAGTATGCGAGGACCGCTTCAACTGACTTTTCCGGCTCTCAGGCACCCTCCGAGAGAACATTCTCCTTGGCGTCGACCATGACTCCATTACCGAGGAACAGCTCCACGAGGTCTGTCGTGACGCTTCAATCCACGACTTCGTCGTGTCACTGCCAGATGGCTACAACACAAACATCGGTTCCCGCGGCGTCACCCTCTCAGGAGGCCAGAAGCAGCGTGTGGCCATTGCTCGCGCCCTAATCCGACAGCCCAAAGTCCTCCTGCTTGACGAAGCCACCAGCTCGCTTGATTCGGAGAGCGAGAAGCTCGTGCAGGCGGCCTTTGAGCGGGCGAGCAAAGGCCGGACCATGCTAGTGGTCGCACATCGACTGGCCACAGTCCAGAACGCCGACGTCATCTTCGTTCTCGGTGAAGGGCAGCTTCTGGAGCAAGGCAGCCACACCGAGTTGCTGAAGAAGCAGGGAGTCTACTGGCATATGGTAAGTGGAACTTTCATGCCGCAATGCAGGGGCACAGATAGCTAACTTGTGAACAGTGCCAAAGCCAAGCTCTTGATCGGTAAGGGGCATTCTATGCCAGGTCGACAAATAACAGTGTATATACAGGCATGCAAGCGCATCTCCTCCTCATTGTCATAATTTGGCGTTTAGATTTTGTTGTGTGTCCGATGTATAGAAATCACCATTCTGGTTCTAGGAAAATATATAATCAACTCCATGTATACCAACTCCTTGCTGATGAAGTTCTCTCGAGGTTGAGGATCCGAGATGCGAACTTGAGATGCAAACTTGAGATGCGATCTCAATCATGACAATCCGGTAATTGGTTCAAAGTTTTTTCCCCCACATCTCTTCCAGTTCTTTGACGATATTGGCCGAATGTGTCATAACAAAGTCGTGCCCCCCAGGTAACTCTCGCCATAGCACGTTCTCCTTTCCCCCAACAAGGGCGATACCGTCACGGCGGTAGTCCTCGAGATCGATGATCTCGTCGGACTGGGCTAAGATGATTGCAGTGGTGCCGGACTTACGGTTGGCGAGCTTGGCCCAACTTTCGTGTTGCTTAGTCAAGGGCGCGTAACGGACGCTGGACATGAAGGCGGGGACGAACCCGGCGTGGTGAGTAACCATCCACCGGACATATTCTAGGACGCGGTGCTCGAGACCTGTGGCGGTTTCTCCGGGAGCAGGGTCGGAAGCCTCGGCGGCTGCGATCTCGGCGGCGGGAGAGACGAGATCAGTGACAGAATCAGAGACAGGGTCGGAGATGGGGGTCTTGGGGATGCGAGATGACGCAATGGGCTTCTGGAGGCGGCTACGAGTGGCGATAGCGAGGATGCGCTCAGGAATGAAGCCGGATCGGAAGAGGAAGAGGGAGACGCGGCCGAAGGACTCGGCACGGATGAGCCCGGCCGGGGCAAGCAGTACAAGGTCCTTCACAAGGTGAGGGAATGCGTTGGCGAAGTGGATAGCGATGCCTCCGCCAAGCGAGTAGCCGACGAGGCGTAGACCATTGGTGCCAGTCCATGGGAGTGGGCTAGAGGCCAGTGCCAGAAGCATCTGAGAGACATAGAGGCGGTCGTCGTGGGGGAGGTCGGCCACGCCGTCCGAGAAGCCTCGACCAAAGAGGTCCTGAGACATGTTGTAAATAAGAGTTGTTCCTCGTTGTTGGGGGGAGTAGCCAGGGCGGAGTCTTACAAAGAGCATCACTCGGCAGCCACGCTCAACGAGGGCGTTGGCGATGGGCATAAGGGTGATGCATGGCGTGCTGATGCCATGGACGAATAGGACCTTCTCGCCCGTCTCAGGGCCGAACTCGTAGACTCGAATACTGCCATACTGTGAGGGGGTTAGGATCGCGTTGTGGATCGAACTATGGCTTGATATGTGCGAATAAGACATGCATAGCAGTCTCGACTTCACACCTGAGACCTAACATGGAGGGGGAGGTGGGTAGAGAGCTACTCACGGGGGTGTCAACATCCCGAGCACCAGGTAGCAAATCTGGATGGTAGACCAGAGTCTCAGAAGGTGTGGAAGAGGAGTTGGACTTGGACAAGCCGGAGCCCGTCTTGAGCGGGTTGGGAAGAATCTTTGGCCTGGCAGGCCAGAGAGCTGCGCGGGTGATAGCGAGCAAGGCGATGGTCGCCAGGGCGGCAGTGGTCGCGATCAAGGCTGGACTGGGCAGATCCGGAGCGTTGGCCATGGCGATGATGTGAGCAGTAGAATGGTGGTTGCGTTATGTTGTGTGAAGAGATGTGAGTGAAAAAGGGGCAGTAGCAGTAGGTCCGTGGTCCAGCGGCGAGGAGTGAATGACTGCAACGAGACGTACTGGGCGTGGCGTTTAGGAGAGATTCATTTGCTGGCACGGTGAAACCCGCGTGGCTGAGAGCTGAAAGAGCTGAAAAGTGAGACGCGTCTGGCGTATTCGTAAAGGCACAGTGGCTGTTTGTACGTGTACATAGACGTATACCTTTGCATGTAAGACTGAATACAAGGTCACAAGTTGAGATGTACAGTATGCGAGGGAGACTGCGCAGCAGTTGTCGTGGCCAATCAGTCTCAGCCAAAGACGGCAGGACGGTCAAGTCGGTCAAGGAGCCGAGACAGTCAGTGAATATGAGCAAACAAGTACAGACCGATAGGGAATGGAGCACAATCCAGTGATTGGAGGGCAGCGTAAGGAGGAAAGAAAGTTGCAACTTGAAAGTTCCGTGCAAGAGAGAAATTGAGCAACGTCACTTTATTTTCGGTGCTTCCATTGCTCCTGGGGCAGGAAGGATGGGACCTGCCCTGCCCTACAGTAGCTGACATCATTTGCTAGCTTCCTTCCCGGACGGCTGGCTCGGGACGCGGGTGGCAGTCACGCAGACCAGCCAGTGGGTAGTCCCCGCCAGAACGGGGAATCCCTGCCAGTGCACTCGCCACGTGGGTCATCGCGTGTTCGGGGAGGACTGACAAGTGAACACCATCATGGACCATCATGACTTCTCGTTGATCTCGGGCTTCGTTTTCATTGCCATCATGATTATGACTGCCCGCATGTCACGAAAATAAATCGTCATCATCATTCATTGAGCTTGTCGTCTTTCATCTTCATCTTCACCCCCGTCATGTACACCGTCCCTTGTCCTACTCCTACTCATCCATTCATCAACCCAGTCCCACCGCCCAGGCCGCATTCCCCAGTTGCCGGATTAATCCACACAAGTTCTCGACAATCGCTGGTACCACTTCAGGCCCACCCGGGAAGTTGGCCTTCAGCACCTCTTGTGCTACTTCCATGCATTGTCGCGGATCTTCAATCGAAGCCTCGTTCGCCCGGTTCTGCGTCTTAGGGCCTTGAATGAGCGTCCGTCCTTGCCCGTTGTTGATAAACCTCTGTATCGCCGGTGATTCTGCTTCATCCATATAAATTGGATCCAGTTGCGACAGTCTTGGCTCCCGTCGATTGGCCCGGGTGACAACACCATATGTCCAGAGCGCGAGCGCCGCGTGGTGCACTGCAACAGCATAGAACGCTTTGAGGTGACCCTCGGGGAACATCTTCGCGTACCGTAGGATCTGTCCGGCATACCAGATGGCCGATCGAGAATCCGGACTCTCGGCCCACTGCTGTAACACTGGGTAAATCCGTCGTGCCTGGTCCTCCCCTTCCTTTCCGGCGAAGAGCTGTAGGTCATCCAGAGACACGTGTAAATTCATCATTAGTAGGTTGAGAACCACCCGCTCCTGTGCCGACATCTCTGGCCAGTTTTCTGTCGCCTGTTGGAACATATGCAGGTCCTGGACCAGGTGCTGATGCCGAGGGCCAAGCAACAGGGCAGATCCTCCGAATGAACCGCGGGTGTAGGATCGTGAACGATGGGCCGCACTCAGTTGACGGTACTCCAAGATCAAAGCCCAGAAGCCATGGAGAAACACCGACAGTGATAGTTGAACGTCTAAGCGATGGCGGTTGGTCGAGAGGAGGCTGATGTCGTGTAGTACATCTCCTATTGACGGCGCCCTTTTGCTTGAGCCAGCATCTCGCTCCAGGTATAGTCTTTTCCACTCTTCTGCCGTTTTGGCGAACCAAAGATCTCTCGACGCAGGTAAGGGCAAGGTGAGCTCGGCATACGACATGGCAGGGTTGGTCAGGGTGGTCATCGATGTCTGGGCATCCCGGTGGTATGCGTGAAAGACCAGACTGCGGTGGTTTAGCGTGGCATCCATCATGGGACTGCGTTTTCAAATACCGTTTCCATTGCTCCAACCCAACCCACTTCTTCCACTTGTCATGGAGCACTTCTCCTTCGTCGGAGGGATCCACATCGACGGCTGGGTACGATGATCGCTGATACTTGCCTCGATATCGCATCATCTACGGAGAATAAGCATGGGGACGGATTGGGATACTACGTGATGGTCGTGGGGAATACTTACAGTGACAGGGATGACTAGATGGCACTCAGCAATCTCCATCTTGTGTCGATTTCCGCTCCACAAGGCGATGTCTTGTGTTAGGATCAGGGACTGGAGAAGGCCTAGGTCCTGGATTGACCTGTGGTCTTCCTCGAACTATGACTGTTAACAAAGATGCGCAATAGGGAAATCTACGCTAGAAGGTTTGCACGTACTCGTAGTGGTATGGTCAAACCTAGCGCACAGCATGGTCAGCCTATTATTGAATTTCAAGCCGTTGCGGTCATGGTTTCCCTTCACTCACGGTATGATTCTTGTAGGGCGAGCCCGAACCTGCGTAGCGTATGAGACGGCGCAAGGACGGCACCGGCCGCGGCCGCGGCAGCAATCCATTCATGCCATTGATCGTTGAGCTTGAACGTTGGGAAGTGTATCCATCCGGACACTTGGCAGACGTGGAAGTTGAGATAGATGTGGATCAGAGTATCTACCAGCTCACAGGACGGGAACGATGCGGCCACCCGATTGAATATCGACTCTTGTCGACAGGCCTTCAACACGAGTCCCAGTACCCGATCCCGCCCTGACTGCTCCAGCTTGTCATTGACTAGCCATTTTCTCGTCTCCTGGATTTGGAGAGTCGTGGCTTCCCCACTTGGCACTGGGAGGTTTCTCGCCTCTCCGTACGTATTTTCCGGCCCATTGGGCTGCCACCTCCATGGGGAATGAGTCCAGACCTTCACGACTCTCTGACGCATCTGGGAAATATCAATCGACGTGTCGGTTTCGGGAGTCTCTTGTTGCAGTGGTAAGTTGGCTCCGGTATCGGCATTCCAAAGATCTAACGTGTTGAAATCGAAGTCAGAGAGCTCCATGTTGGTGTCGTCACAAAAGTCCAAGACTGCGAGACCCTGACCCTCGACAAGTTTGTCTTGAGGGTCGATATGCTGTTGTTCGTAGAGAATGTCCCGGAGGAAATCGCCAAAAGGAAGACGGTCCATGTCCACGGGGACCTTGGATCCCATGTTGTATTTTGACGAGTAGTTGTCAGAAGCGCCTAAGACACGGTCAGTTTTACGTACGTCCAAAGTGCAGAGCCCCTCATGTAAGAAAGACCGACCTTGATCGATAACCGTATCTGGGGTGGCCATCTGGCCAGCGCTAGGCCTCGAGGGAGGTGTTAGGTCGAAGGGAGATGCTTGGTCGAGGCTATGCTGTGCCCCTAGGGGAACAGAACCCGGGATGCTGGCTGGGATACTGCTAGTGGTATATGCAGTGGGAGGGCTCGAGTCTTCCGGGCTGTCGGCGGAGGAAGGTGCAGATGAATGAGCACTCGCGGACAGGTGCATTAAATGCAGGGCCGCCGTGGAGCCGGCCTCGGATGAAACACACGTCAAGCCGCGGCGCTGGCAGCGCTGGCACGGCTTGTCCTCTTGGCATTTGACACGGGCGACGGCGCAGGCCTTGCAAGCATGGGCGACACGGCCGGCGTTGGGAGAGGTGGCGGTGCGGCGGCGCTTCTTGGAGGTGTCGTTCTCGTGGTTAACCTCATGGCGCTTCTTCAGGTCGGCACGGGCAAAGGTCTTGCCACAAACTTGGCAGGCGAAGCGGCGGCCGAGGGTGTGTGTCTGCACATGTCGCTGGAGATGCTCGGGTCGCGAGTATCGACGGCCGCAGTCGCCGCAGGCATAGAGCGAAGGGCCGGAGTGACCTCGGCTCGCGGGTGTCGAGGGAGAGGGCGTCGATTGGAGATCGGGAGGAGGAAGGGCGGCGGGAGGAGCGAGAGCGGCGGCGACGGCGATGGGCGCAGACGTAGGCGGGGGGAGAGCTGGCCGCAGAGCGTGAGGAGCGCCAGAGGGTGCGCTTCCAGGTATAGAAGGGTGAGGAGGGTGAGGAGGATGCGGAGGATACGGCGGTGTCGCAAGCAAGGCCGGCCCGGACGGTCTCGGAGGATCGAGGATGTGGGAGAGCGATGAGCCCGACATGACTTCGCTCAGGCGACGGCGTCGCGGACCCGCCAATCGTCAATGGCAGCTGTGGAGGGCATGAGCAATCCGTCACGCACGAGAGAAAAGGGGAGTAGCAGAGTGAGTGAGTGTAAGCGAGGCAGAGGAGAGACGGCGCAAGGGGGAAGAGAGAGAGAGAGAGGACGAGGGGCTGCGGGACTGTCAATTTAGTAAAGACTGAGAATCCGAAGACTGCGCGCGTCATGTGTTGTGTGTGTGTGTGTGTGTGTGGGCGCATGGTATCGTAGTAGGTGGTGGGGACGTTGATGAACTCGACGCCGCGGGCGCGCAGGGCGGTCACCGAGGTGATGATGTCCGGCGTCAGGAGGGCAATGTGCTGGACGCCGGCGCCCGAGTT